>WNWK01016319.1:0-45249 GCA_009830355.1 Cherax destructor | reverse complement strand
ACCTTTTTTCCCCCTTTTCTTCCTATCTAAAAATCCTCAACCCAGCCCCTTTCCCAAATAACATTAATGAGGGGTCTCCGTCAAACATACATAATGTCTTGGTTATGAAGAAGAGACGTCAGGTCATCAGGGGGGGAGATACAAAAAAGTGAAAAACGGGGAGGATGTCTGACGTCTACGCTAGTGAGTACGCTTCAAAAACGCCCAACTAGTGCGTTGCTTCAAGAACATCTGGGCTGTGCGTATGCTTCAAGAACATCTAGGCTAGTGGTATGCTTCAAGAACATCTAGGCTAGTGGTATGCTTCAAGAACATCTGGCTGTGCTTGCTTCAAGAACATCTGGCTAGGGTTTTTTAAAGAACATTTAGGCTAGTGGTTCTTCAAAAACCCCCAAGCTGGGGCGTTGCTTCAGGAACATCTAGGCTGTGAGTATGCTTCAAGAACGTCTGGATAGTGGTATGCTTCAAGAACCTCGGCTGTGAGATCTTCAAGAACGTCTGGATGTGGTATGATAAAAAAGATCATTCAATCAACGTAAAATGGCAGAAGTTTGACGTCATGATATTCCCCATGACACTTCAGTCTTCCCCTTTTTAATACATTCAGATCAATAGTTCACAAAATTCGTGCTGTGGGTAAGAAGAGAAGAACTCGTTACACATACGGCACCCTCCTCATTAACAAATGTTTCCTACAATATTTTAAAACAACGTAAGATAATTTAATGTGGAGTCTTTTAGATTTTTCTTACACACTTCCAGGGTTAATAACGAAATTCTTTTAAAGGAAGAGAAATAGTGAAAACAACTTCACCGCCCTTACGTTCCCACTACTGTCCTATCCTCACGCCTTCTTGTCCTGCAGTCCTCACCCTCCTTGTCCTCCAGTCCTCCGCCTCCTTGTCCTCCCGTCCTCCCCGCCTCCATGCCTCTCATAGGGGAAAAAGAGAACAATGATCTTCTTTTTTCCCCATACCGGACAACACCCCCCCTAACTTTATCTTACATAAAACTAAAATGGACATTGCTGTTGTAACCAGGAAAACCAATAGACATTTGTAGACATCCCGAGCCTAAAATATCAATTTCAAGGGGTTCAGCATTCTTAAAAGGGGTGAAAAAAGGCCTACATCGTGAGACGAAATTCAACCCGGGAAAAAATAAAATTATTCTAAGAGGATGGACGTATCATCAATGCTCATCTTTTTCACGTGGGCCAGTCCCCAGTCATTTTAAAAGACACTGTCATTTAAAACAAGGGATTGTACATAGTGGAAGGTCTCATTGTTTAACTGTCACGTTATACAAGAAAACGCTTACCAGTTGACCTGACACGCCTTCCCATCCCCACGAAACATCTGACCGAAAAAGTAATTACTTGACTCCAGTGGCTTGCGACGGTTTGGGGTTTTGAGACCCCTGACCGCGGTTCGAACCCCACCCGTAAAAGGAAAAATTATTGACCTCTTTCCACCCTCACATGTTATCCGTATTGCCTCTCCCTTAACTTCTGGGGCTAATTTATCTTAGGTCTTATCTGTTTTTTTTGTATATATGATAAAGTGTATTCCTTTTAAAAATAAATGTAATAAACTTTTTTCTACAAATACGTTCTTTCAATATCCATTTTGTATTTGTAGCTAACACCCATCGTTCCCAGGCCGTTAATATGTATTTAAAGCTAGAATGACAAAATAATAATTAAATCAGCTTTTTTACATTTTAAAAATATTTGGGAAAAAGCTGAATACTAGAAAACACACATAACCACCTTCTATGACTGCTGGAACAATAATGAAGGTCAGTGAGACTGTGAGTGTGGTGAGAAACACTCCCCTGACACGTAGGTCTATATTGAAAAGTGGCTAACAAAAAATTTTTAACCCAGAAATTCATTATCAGTGATTTAAAATTATTTGGGAAAATTCTACTCTGGTCTCAAAAAGCCAAGTAGGACATACACAGCCCAAAACAAAAAAGGGGGCATTCTCTTTTAATTTCGGGGGTATCAATATCCGAAATCCCCCAAAATTTAAAAATTGAAGCCCCCCAAATATGCATTTTCAAGTTATAAAGTTGAAGGCATAGGCAGCTGAATAAAGGCACTAAAAAAAAATATTTTAAAAATTTTTTATTTTTTTCCCGTCTTTTCCCCCAAAAAACGCGAAATGGGTCGAAAACAGGCCGAAATCAATCTTAACTTTTCTCTAAGTATGATGTCAGTCTGGCCCGACCTCTGAGGGCAGGGGGTTTTTGGCAGAGCTCTCTGGTGGTTCCCCAACTTGGTTTTCACAAGATGGCGGATGGCTATAGGCGAAGAGTAATCGGTGTGTATTGACTTGCTGCAGGGAGTACCCCCAAAAGCGTCTTTGGGCCCCCAATGAAATTTATAGGGGATATCTTTAAAGGGAAATCGGGTTTTCCCAAAAATTCATGACCACCAAAATTTAAAACTGTTGTCAAAAATACCAGGAAAAGTGTATTGTGGTCAATGCAGGACTGGGGGTTCACCTTCTTGATGTTTCTGCGCATTATTATGGATCTTTAATATTCGGGGGGGCCCCCCGGGGCATGTGCGGCTTTTGGGGACCAGACCAGGGTCCCCGTCCCTAATCAACGGGGGAAACTCGTCAAAAAAGGGGCAACTGTATCAATGGTGGCGGTGGACATGGAGCCCACCTTTTAGCAGGGGGAGGTGTTTAAGGGCCCGTGGGTCGAAGAGATGAAGTGAGGCTGTTGGGGGGCTAATTGGAGGTCTGAGTTTGACAAAGGCATCGGGGGGTGGGACAGGAAACACCCCAATGTATTGGTGGAGTCTGCAGAGGAGGTAGGGCTGGTTGAGGGTTCGGTCCTCAGGGGGGGGTTTTGAGGGTGTTCCCCCCCTTTTGGGGGGGAAAGGGTCTGATGCAATGGGAGGTTGGAGGGGGCCGGGGGGTTTGGTAAGTGACAGTGTTGAGAGGTCCATGTGTCCGATCACCTCGAAAAGGGTTTTAGCGGAAGTTGGGGTGCATCGAGCATCTGGGGAGGGGACATGGGTTTTGGGCCGGGGACATGTGTCATCCTCCCGGGCCCGCAAATTTTTAAAAAATCTGGGTGGGGGGGTAGTGAAAGGGGGCCAAGGGGGGGTTGAGGGGGACAGGGGGGGGAAGGGGGGCCGGGGGAGTGGGCGGAATAATGGTGCTGCTAACGGGGGAAGGGTTCGTGGGCAGAGGGGGGGCCCTTTACAGAATTCAGGTGAAAAATGAACTAAAGGCCTCCGGGCGGAAGGGAAAAAGGAGATGGGAAAAGGGGGACCTTTGGACTTGAATTTTATGTATTTTCCCCAAAAATAATTTCCGGTGTGGTGGGGGCCCCGGTATTGAATGGGTATATGTTATATGGGGGTTCTGACATTTAAAGGGGGGGGGGTGATGGTGGGGGGTTTTGAGCCCCCCCCTTCCTTTAAAAAATGGGAAGAGGGGGGGGCAGGATAGTCAGGGTGGACGGGGTGGGGGACATTCAGGTGTGCTTCTCGGGGTGTATATCCCCCGGGGTAAAACCCTCGGGTAAAAAAGGATTTTGTTAGGGGGGGTCTGGTATATGTTTTTGGGGGTCTTCCCTTGATTACCAAAAACGGGTGATTAGAATTGTGTGTTTAGGGGGGGACTTGAACCCGGGGAGCAGGTTGTATGTTGGGGGCTTTTGGGGGGTTTTTGGGGGGGGTGGGGGGGGAGGATGTAATGGGGGGGTGGATGGGAAGTGGAGCATACTTTTGTAAAAAAGGTTTTTGGGGGCGGGAGGGGGAACGTGTCACCCTTACAGGTCGGCATGTAACCATAGGGGGTTTTTTTATCAGGGGGGAAGTTTTGGTCACTTTGGGATGGGGGGGGGCGGCCCCTTTTCCTGGTTTTTTGGAAAAAATACGGGTTTGTTGCAGGGACTTGATCATCGGGAGGTTTCTGCGGTTGGTGGGAAAGGTTGGGGGGGGGGGGGTTTAATGTTATGCATTTTTGGGGAAAGAAAAGAGGAAAATTTTTTTAAAAGTTTTTACACGGCTGGGTAGGGAGGAGGCGGGGTTTTGAGTACGGTAACAGGGTTATTTTGGAGTATCAGTTACAGGAATGTTAAAAAGGGGAGAGGGTCCCCCATGGGTGATATTGGGACATACAGGGTCAACTGCGAGTTTTTACAAAAGGGGGTTTTTTTAATGCGACTGGGGGGGGGGAGTGGAGGACATCCTTTGGAGTAATAACCCTCACAAGGGTTTTTTGGAAGATTTAAAAGGGGGGAAAAGGGGATGACGATCATGGCATTGACTGGGGATGAGGATTTGGGGGGGTATAGGTGTGGTCAGGTATTGGACGATGGAAGCTATGGTTTTATCAAAAAATGGTTTAAAAAAAATTGAGGGGGGGGAATGGGGGAACACGAACCATTGTGTTGGGGGGAAAGGTGCAGGGTTAAGGAATGAAAAAGAGAATGTATGGGGGGAGTATTTACAAAAAGAAGTTTGTCAGGATAGGTAAAATTTTTGGGGGGAAAAGGCACCAGGGTTGACAGAATCCCCGGGGTTTTTTACGTGACCTATTAAGTGTTGGGGGTTTTTTTGGGGGCTCTATTCAATATATAAAAATGTCCGTTTTTAGGGGATCACTCTGGGGTTGTGGTCTTATTTCCCAAAAGGGGAAAAATAGTCATATTTAAAAAGGGGATTATAGGGCAATCACATTCTCTGTTCCTTTAAAAAAATTTTTTTTGCCATCTTAGGAAATTGAAAGAAAAATTTTTTGGACAACTTCTTAGAAAAGGACAATGGGGTTTTCCAGGGCATATTTGGGGGGGAAAATGTAAAATCAAATTTCAAGGGGGGGGGGGAAAGGGTGTCTTGGGCTGGAAAAGGTTTTCGACAGCGTAGACGGGGGGATTTGGGAGATCTTGATAAACAGGGGTTTGGTGAAAATCGTGGGTGGGTGGGCATGCTATATTCTCGGGTTTCAGTTGGGGTGCAGGTAATGGGAAAGGGATTTGCGGTAGGTAGGGGGGGGGGGATTTTCAGGGATGCCCCTTGTCGCAGCTTCTCTTTGCTTTTTTAAAAAAATCCGTTCTATGGGATGATGAAGGAGGGTGGGGGGAGACAGGTGAATTGGGGACGGTGTTCGGGTTTTTCGATATGTGGATGACCCACAATTTTAGTGGGGAACTCGGAAGGTTTGGGGGAATGAAAAGGGGGAAAAATTTTGAGATATTTGGAGCTCACCTTGAAAGTTAATAGGTGAAGTCGAAGTTGATGGAGGTAGGTAGGGGGGGAAGGGGACGTTGGGCCAGGGTTTTGGATGGGAAAAGGTTGAAAATAAAAAAATCTTGGTGTGTTTTCTGGAGCCGGGGGTGCAAAAGAAATAATTCTTCATTTGTGGTGGGGGCGGGATTGAACAGGATGATGGGATGGAGGGGGGGAAAGTCCCCCTTTTATGGGGGACAGTTGTTCACTTTTTGTACATAAATTTCGGTTTGTTGGGTTGGTATATCTGCTGATTGATGATATGGGGTTGGGGGGAGGGGCATCATTTTGTTTGGGGTTAAAGGGGGAAAAATGGTGAAGGGGGGAGGTTGTAAAAATTAGGGTCATCCACGGGGGGATGGGACTGATTCCATTGAAAAAGGGTTTTAAAAAGGGGTTTTTTGAGGCAGGAATTTTTTTTAGGGGGGTCCTCTGTGGGAGGAGGGGGAATGAGGGGAATGAGGGAGGGTGGAGGTGGGGGCAGGGTAGGGATCTAATGGTATGCGAGACACTTTTTCGGGCCCCCTTTTTTTTGTAGCGGATCCGGGGGAAAGGGACGGGGGGGGGTTAAGGGGGGGGTTGTGTAGGGCACTGCAGGGTGGGGACAACCCCCTTTTTATTTTGGGGAAGTTTTGCTGGCTCAAAACTGGGAAAATTCCTTCCAAAGGGGGGGGAAAAGGGTTTGGTTTTTAAAGGGATACTTGAGTTGAGGCCACAACTTTTTTGGGGGGGGGGGTTTTTATACAGAACGGCTTATCACTCGGGGTTTTTTTTTGGGGGGGTTGGAAAAGGGGGGGGAAAGGGGTTTTGGGGGAATTATAAGAAGGGGGGGGGGTGGGTTTGTAAGTTTGGGGTTTTGTTTTGGCGTTGGGGATTGGGGATTCAGGGGGGTGATGTACTTTCATTGGGTTATATTTCTGTGCCTGGGGCATGAGGGAGGTCAGGGAGAAGTATGTGTTATACGTGTGTATCCCTTTTGGTATGCATATGAGTCGCATGAGGGGGTTGGGGGATAGGGGGGGGGGGGGGCCGGGGTTTGGGTTTTTCAATTTGTTTGATATGACAGTGTGACTTTCCCACTCATGACACAGATGAGGGGGGCATTTGGGTTTTTTTGGGGGTTTTTTTGGGGTTGGGGGGTGGCGGGGGGTTTTTCTGCTTTTGCTCAGGACGGGCGGATCTAATAGGACAATGGTAGTAAATAGATTGAAATTCCAAATTATAATGCCATTGTATTGTCTTGAAAAAAAAAATTTTTTGGCCACGGGGGGTTTCCCAAAAAAAAGTACATGGTTATTGGTTATAGTGGATATTTATTATTTTTTTTTCTGTGTTGTGTTTTTTTCGATAAGGTATAACTGTCTGTCAAAGTATGTCTTATCATCATTATATTATCCTCCCGGATGTTTTTTTTATTAGGTAATGTGTTTTAATTGGGTTTTTTAGGGGGCCTGTAATGTATTCTTAATTTTACTTAAATTCTTGGGAGTTTAGTCGCCCCCTTTCATTTTATGCTCTGGTTTGGTAATGTAACAGGGTTTAATGAGCTTGTTGATGATGTATGACTTCATTCTTTTTCCTATGTGTCTGAATTAGGGACATGGGCATGGTTTTTATGTATTCGGGGAAAATTTTTGAATAATCACTGTGTTAACTCATTTTAAGTAAGTATGTGTCTTTAATTTTCTAAAAAAATGTTTTATGTTTATTGTTTTATATTTTGATTTTGGGGGCACTCATATTGAACTTTTATATTGATCAGTGTTAATGAAAATTGGGGATAACTACATATCTCTGCAAGTTTTTTAATTTGGTATCTAATATAAGTTTGTTAAAATTAAATTTCCCCTATGGGTTATTGGGGATCCATTCAATACGTTGGGTTTCATTATATATTTTGTTTTTCGGAATGGCATTAAAGGGTAAATGAGATTTTTCCCCTTTGTAGGTTATCAGAATAAGGTCTTTTTGTTGTTCCTGTACTAACGGGGGGTTTTTGGGTTTTGGTGTATAGTCTTTTCACATTTTTTTAATACTTTTATAATATTTTTCATTAATGGTGACCGTATAAATAAATAGTTTTAAAGGTTATGTATTTTTGTTTTCATTGTGTGTTAGGGGGGTCAGTTTTTCCTCTTAGGACGTAAAATTTTTTTTTAATTGTATTTTTTGGGTTGGGTTTCCCCTTTTTAAAATTGACATGTATGTTGTGAACACATCTTCCCTTCAAAAAGGGTTTTTGTTTTTATTTTATTTTATGCTTTTTTTTTTTTTTGGGGAATTATTTCTTTGTGGATACTTTGTCCCCAAAAGTTTTATGCCTATTTTAAATAAAATAAAAAAAAAAAATATTTTACGCGTTACAGGTTCAGAAAAAATATCGGGGGGAAACAAAAACTTTTTTCCCCAAAAAATGCAGTTTGGAAAACAGAAAACATATTCTTCACTTATTTCCCAGAAGCCATTTTATTAATATAATTGTCATTTTAAAACTTAAAAACCTAAAGAAAAATCAAGGCTTCCTTTAAGGAAAATTAATGGGGAGTAACGTTTTAAAACCTACCAAAAAAGCATATTTGTTTTGTACAAAATCAAAAAAATGTGCCAAAAGCCTAAAAAAAATGTTTATCAATATTTAGTAAAACTGGCAAAGGGGAAATTCACACTTCAGAGTGAAATGTTTTTTTTTAAAACACCCAACCAACGAAAAAAAATTTAAGCCAGCAAAAAGACATTCTCAAGTAACGTCAAATTTCCCCAAAGATTCAAATCTTTTTCACTAACAATTCTTAAAAAACCCAAATTTGCACTTACGAGACTAAACAGAATTATCATCCCCCTTTGGAATGATGGATCATCCAATATTTTGGAAAAGGTTGAACAATTTTTTAGATTTTAAAAAAAATAATAAAATTTTTTTTTTAAAAAAATTGTCAAATTAAATTTTGCCAACCAATTACAGCACGATCTTTGCATTTAGCAAACCCCCACCAATGGGGAAAATTTCCAGCCGATCAGATGAGTTATTCTCCGTTTACGGCAAAAATTCCAACGATTCCAAGTTTTTTTTAAAGATTCTACTATACTGGCTGTATGAAAATGATATATAAGTCTCTCTCTCTCTCTCTCTCTCTCTCTCTCTCTCTCTCTCTCTCTCTCTCTCTCTCTCTCTCTCTCTCTCTCTCTCTCATGGTCTTCTGACGCCCTTTTTTTTTTCCTCGAGCATTCATTTGTCGCAATGTCAGCAATGTAAAAAAAGTCAGCGAGATATTATCCCCCTTTTTGAGAGTGGGGAAAAAGCTTCTCGAGAGGGGTTTTAAAAGGGGAAAAATGGCAAGATGGGTGGTTAAAAGCGACCTGGGATTGTTTCTCGGCAGTGGAAGACAATGTAAGACAGGAAATGAGCGTAGCTTATTTTTTTTCAAAAGATGAATTTACAGGCTGTGAGCGAATATCTTACCCCAAGTAATTTAGGTATCAATTCCCAGTTAAGGAAAATAGTTTTTACTTAATTGTGATCCACAACAGTCAGCTAAATGTAAATAAAGACACAAACTTTTTTAAGGCATTTAATAGAGAAACGCTTGGCTACAAGTGGCTACTTCAGGATATTATTTCCTTGCAAAGTTTAAAAGTTAATTACAATAATGATTTGCGAAAAAACCCTGGCATGATAGTGGCTTTCTTGGCACTAAGCAAATCAATATTGTAATTACGATAAATTTCGAAATAAAACCCCAACCCAAAAGTGGAGGGGGGTCAGGTGGCAATCTTGGAATAAAAGGTAAAGGGGATACTAGTAGTCGTACAACTACGGTTTGATTTATAGGTTTGCGAAAAACTGTCAGCAGTGAACTTAGTATTAAAGTTCTCTGGTGCAGAAGTGACGTTAAGCTGGTATCATCTAATGCCAGTGTCCCGATTTGGTAGCAAGCATTTTGTTAAGACTTTGGAAATGCTGTTGAAACCGGGTTTTTGTAGGATGGTGCTGACCCCCTAACACCACCGACGGTGTTGGTCATTTTCCTTTTTAGTTTACCCCCTCCAAATTTCATGAGGTGGTCCTGCTTGCTAGGTGGTCCTGCTTGCTAGGTGGTCCTGCTTGCTTCCTTTTTTTGGGGGGACAAGCATCTTTCTGGTTGCCCCAAACCCCACGTATTTTAATGTTTTGCGTATTCTTACTTCCAGTGTCTCATGTTTTCCCCCCATACTTATCGCACCCTCCACAAGGAAAGATAGGGCCCTGCACTGGTGGGTGTTATCAGGTTGTCTGTTCTTTACTATATATCTGACAGTGGTTGAAGAATTGTCGATCTTTGTCTCTCATTGTCAGGGATACGTTTGAAACTGCTTTGCTAACAAGCACAAAAAAAATTTTTGGGTTTGGGGTTTCTTTTTAGCGTCAATGTTTTCTTGTTGAGCATAGTGCTGCAATATTTTTTTGCAAGGGGGAAAAAGGGGGAAAGGGGGAAAAGGGGGAAGAGGGAAGAGGGAAGAGGGAAGGGGAAGTGCAGTAATTTGAAAGACTGTATAAATTTCCCAAATTTTCTTCCAGGAACTCTGGGCTGCATATCTTTATAGTGTTAGAAAGAATCATATCACGACGCCCCATTTAATTCTTTTATCGTGATAAGATAAGATTTTTTCCCGGTTTTTTAAACCCGGAGGGTTACCCCCCAGGAAAACCCCAAAAAAAGTCAGTGCGTCATCGAGGACTGTCTGTCTTATTTCCATTGAGGTCCTTAATCTTGTCCCCCGGGAATGCGCCCCCCACCAGTCGACTAACCCCCAGGTACCTATTTGCTGCTAGGTGAACATGATAACAGGTGAAAGGAAACACGTCGTGTTTCCCCCGGGGAATCAACCCCGGGCCCTCCTGTGTGAAGCAAACTCTACCACCAGCCCCCCCAACCATGGGGAAAAACGAAGGCGTTCTTGAAAGAAGGTATTCCATATTTTGGAAAAATTTCTTTTCCCTGTCGGTGTGGGTAACTCGTCAAAGAATGAATTTGTTTTACGGTTGCTCCCACTCAGCTCACCCCCGAGACCTTGGTTCGGCCCCCAT
Organism: Cherax destructor; assembly: GCA_009830355.1. Taxonomy (NCBI): domain Eukaryota; kingdom Metazoa; phylum Arthropoda; class Malacostraca; order Decapoda; family Parastacidae; genus Cherax; species Cherax destructor. The sequence goes on along the minus strand of WNWK01016319.1, from coordinate 34,927 downwards.
ACAGGGGGAAACTTAGGGGTTTTTCCCTTTTGGCCCCCTTCCATCTATCATAAAAAGGCCGGGGGAAAACTGGTGGGGGGCCCCTGGCAAACAACCTAATTTCCCTTTTAAATGTTGTCATAAAAAGGGGTTTTTTCTGTATAGTAGTTTTCCTGATGTCACTGGCCTGTATAATGTACATGTATTTTAATGTTTATTATTATTAATCTTGTATTATTATTATTATACTTGTATTATTATTTTTTTGTTACCCCGTCAAGGTTTGGGAAAAATGAAAAAAATATTATTGATGTGAAAATAAAAAAGGGCCCCCCCGGAGGGGCTTCAAAGGGCCACCATGTTCGTTCTCATGTAACGGATTCAGTAAAAGGCCCTTTTTTTTTTGGCCCCCCCTTTTCTCCACCCCTTTTTTTTTTCTCCCTTTTCCTCTTTTTTTTTCTTCATTCCACCACCTTTTATTTTAAAAACCCATCTAATTTTCCCTTTCCCCCCTTGGGAAGTTCCAGGGGTCGTGTCTGTTCTTCAACATGCCCGCGAAAGCCCAACTGCCCCGGTGGCTTCTCCTCTTTTTTTTAAAATACTTCTGATCTCATTCTCATGCCCTCGCGTGTAAACCCATGGTTCTAAATCTTTTGACGGCGTAATTCCCCAGCAGTGTTTCAGGACCTGTGCGGGGGATTTATTTCCCCGCCTAAGCATTTTTTTTGCTTGGTATGCCATTCTCCCTAGCACTTACCCTATTCATCTATCCCGTTACCCTCTGTGGTCGTTTCAGTCTTCCTTTGTACTTTGGGTTTAAAAAATTGTACAAGAATGGTATACAATACCGACAAAATGAAATTAAAAACATGTGTAACATCTGGGTATCTTTATTGTAAACGTTTCGCCCTCCCTGTCTTTATCAATACAAATTCTGGGGAAATTTTTTGTTTTTTTCACCCCATTCCCTGGATCTTCGTATCCCTTTGGGGTTTTTCTTTATCTCCCAAAAAAAAATTCTTTTTTTTTGGGTCCCCAGTCATGTTGACGTACCCCGGGCTGAACAGGCAAACTGCGACGGTCAACCCGAACATGACCCCCAGTTTCTATAGAGGTGTTCCCTTTAAAATTATTTTGTTTAATTGCTACATAATAAATTACATTCCCATTAAACCAATTTTAAAGGGTTTTTGGTCGTCTTCTTGCCATCGATGCCAGGCTGGGGGACTACACCCCCGTTTTCATCAGTCACACTCGTCTTAATACGGGTATCTCATGGGGGAGGCGCCCCATTTTCACTCTTTAAAACTTAAGAACATGAAAAAGGGGAAAACGCAGCAGGCCTGTTGTCCCATACTAGGCAGATTTCCCTTTACAATCCATCCCACTAACAGAATAAAAACATAAAAACATAACATAAGAAAGGGGGGGAAAACTGCGCAGGCCTGTTGGCCCCTACTAGGCAGGTCCTTCACAATCTGTCCCACTAAAGAACACTTGCTCAATCCAATTTTCCCAAAGCTACCCCAAAAAATTTGCTTTGACAATTCCATTCACTCATTTGCGAGTCCACTCAAATCCAACCTCTCACTCATGAATTTATCCAACCTAAATTTGAAACTACCCCAAAGGGCCCAGCTTCAAAAACCCCCACTAGGAGACTGTTCCACTCATCAACTACCCTATTTCCAAACCAATACTTTCCCATATCCTTTCTAAATCAAAAATTTTCTAACTTGAACCATTATTGCGGGTTCTCTTTTGGAGAGATATCCTCAAGACCTTATTTATATCCCCTTTTTTAAAACCCATTTTCCACTTGTATCCTCGATCTGTTCCCCCCATTCCCCTCTTACAAGTGAATGTAATTTGGTCTTCAATCTTTCTTCAAATAAGATTTCTAATGTTTTGTATTTAAATTTTGTCATTTAAGCTGAATGTTTTCTGAATTTATGTCCATTCTGTAATATGGAGCCCCCAAAATGAGCTGCGTAATCAGGTGAGGCCACTAATGAGGGAAAAACTGTAATATAACCTCTGGACTTCTGTTGCTAACACTTCTTGATATAAACCCCCGTAATCTTTTTGCCTTATTACGTACGCTTAGGCATTGATGTCTTGGTTTAAGGTTGCTGCTTACCATCCCCCCAAGTCCTTCTCCAATCTGTATGGCTAAGTTCTACGTTATTTAACTTAAAGTGCTTGGGTTATGGGCACCCCGAGTTTAAAATTCATTTATCTCATTAATCATCTGTCATTTTTTGCCACAAATTGTTTGTCTAAATCTTCCTGAAGTTCATAAATCATGTTTGAAAATTATCCTGCCTATCTTCGTGTCGTCGGCGAATTTGCTCATATCACATAATTCCCCTGTCAAGGTCATTGATATATTTATAAATAACAATGGGCCTAAGACTGGCCCCTGGGAACCCCACTTTTACAAGTCCCCATTCGGTTTAACCCCATTTATACACTCTCTGCTTCCTATTGGTGACCATGACTCGATCCATGACAGCACTTTTCCCCCAATGCCATGAGCTGCCACTTTCTTTAACAGTCTCTGGTGGGTACTCAAAAAAAGCCTTACTAAATCTAAATAAACAATATCGAATTCTTATCGTGATCAACAGCCTAAAAAGCTTTACGGGGGTTAAAAAATTTGATTGGCAGGATGGGCCCCGTAAATCCATGCTGGTATCTTTCAAATTATGGTTATCTAGATGGTTTTAATAATATGAGCTATAATTACTCTAGTAATTTGCCTACATTTGAGGTCAGGCTTATTGGGCGGTAATTTGAGGGTAGTGACGTCCCCTGTTTTAAAAAATGGAATTACTTAGCCATCTTCCACATATCAGACACTACACCTGTTTGAAGAGATAAAATAAAAATGTTAGATTTGGTTCACAGAGTTTTTTGCTTTCCCTTAAGAACCCTTAAAAAATCATCGGGCCCCGGCGATTTATTTTGTTTAGTGGTCTAGTTGTTTAAAACCATTTCGCTAGTGACTGTGTTTTAAATAATTTATCTTCTTCTGGGCCTCTGTAAAAATTAATTACTGGGATAATTGGTGTCTTCCTGTGTAAAAACCAGAAAAATTTATTGAAAATAGAGACATATCTTTCTCCTTGTCAGAAGAGTTATTTTTGGGGACCTATCATCCCTAACTTTTGTTTTTAAACCGGAAAAAAAATTTTTTTGGGTTTTTTTTTGAACCCCTAAACTTTAATTTCTAGTCCGTTTTTTTTCTTATTCCCTTTTAACGTCCCTTAATGCCAGTATACTGATTTATAAGATGACCCTACCTCTTTTTATGCCCCTATAAATTCCTTTCTTCTGCCCTAAATATTTAAGCCTATTATTCATCTATTTTGGGTCATTTCTATGATCAATTTCTTTATATGGGATAAATGTTCTTTGGGCACCTGTATTTTAAGAAAACTGTCATATTATACCCCTCTTGTCACCCAGTCCACAGTTGATAAATTTTCTAAGTCCATTATAATCTGCAAGCGAAAATCTGGGACCTTACTGAATTACCCTACTATCATACATCCATTCAATGCCAAAAGGGAATTGACTTGTGGTCCTTTAGCCGAGTTCCTCTGTAATTTTAAATTATTTAAAAAGGGGTTTTCCCTTTCTTGCCAGAACCAAGTCAAGTAGGTTATTTCCCCCTTTTGGGGTTTTGTTCAAACTGCTTCAAAAGCAACCTTAACTACTTCTAAAATCGTTAGATTCTAAATTCCAAGAAATTCCAATCAATCTGACTAAAGTTAAAATCCCTAAATTCTACGTTATCGTGCCTTGTGGCCTTAACAATTTCCCCCAAAGTAGTCTCCCCTTTTTCCCCATCTAAGTTTGGAGGAGGTAAATCACGCCTAAAATCAAATTTTCCCCCCCTCTGAAAATTCTATCCGACAGACTCTGTATGTGTTTTTTCAGACTTTATACCCCTTTTTTTTGCAACAATTTAAATATCCGGACATAGAGTGCCACCCCCCCCCTTCCCGATACTTCTGTCTCGGGGAAAAATTTAAAACCCTGAATTACATTCGGCAGGCAAGTCCCCATTTTTTTATATTAAACCATGTCTCAGTTTTGCAAAAACATCAATATTTCCCGTACTTGCAACTAATTCAACTCGTCCATCGTATTTCCAGCACTACGATATTTGTAATATATTTAAAGACCCCCTTTCTCTTTCCCTTCCTGCTCATTTCTGTTTTTTCCCCTATACCTTTCTGTCCTTTATCTAGTGTCACTAGTTTTATATCCACCTTATTCTGCCTATTACTAGTTCTCCTAGCACTTATAATATTACTACACTGGGACTTCACTGTTTTCCCCCCAAAAACCCCTAGCACTAACTATTTCTAGTTTAAAGCCCCAAACTCCCTCCCCTGCGTTGCCTGGCCTGGGTAAGTAAACCCCCATCCCTGGCATACATGTCATTTCTGCCATAGAAGAGCCCCGTTGTCAATGAATGTTACTGAATTTTCCCAGTATTTTCCGCCAGAAATTGACCCCAAATTTCCCCTGGAAAACCATTCATTTCCAACTCCCCCCCTTTGGCAAAAACCACATATGACGGGGTTCCCCTTCTTCCAAATTTGCTATTGCTGACCTAAACCTGGTCGGTCCCACCCTCTCTTTCCAACATCGTTCCCCCAGCACTGAGACAGATAATAGTTGCCCCCATTACCTCTCATGATATCGTCCAGACGGCTAACAATATCCCCACCCAGCCCCAGGAAAGCAAACCCTCTGTCTCCCCCTATCATTCAAACAAAAGCCCATCCTTTCCCTAACCGGTGTCCCCAACAACAATTTTTACCTTCCTTGGTGTCGTTCGTAGTGCGCTCCCAGAAGTCGACTCCTTCATCGGGTAGCACAGAAATGGGGATGTTTCCACAACATACCCTGGGCTTCGTTGTTTCTCCCTTTCCCACCCGTCCTCTTGATCCTTAACCCCTTTGTTCCCCCCAAAAAAATTTTAAAAAAAGGCCCCCGGGTCCGGGTTTTCCTTTTTCCTTTTGGGGGCTTTTAGGGATTTCAAAAAACCCCGGGGAGGAATTACTTTCGAATTTTTTCCCCTTCTTTGTTTTCCCGTCGTCGCTGTATCTCAAGCTTAGCTCCCTCAGTTCTTCCTTCAGCTGGTGAGTAGCTAAAGAGAGGACATTTTCCCAGATTAAAGAGAGCACAAAGAATATTTGCTCAACCAATTTTTCAATGCTACCCAAAAAAAAGCTTTGATAATTCATTTACTCATGTGCAAGCCCCCTCAAACCCAACCCTCCACTCATGAATTTATCCAACCTTAATTTGAAACTCCCAAAGGTCCTAGCTTCAAAAACCCCTACTAGACAGACTTTCCATCATCAACTACCCTATTTAAACCCAATATTTTCCCTATATTTTTTCTAAATCAAAATTTTTCTAATTTGAATTCATTATTGCGGGTTCTCTCTTGGAAAATATTCTCAAGACCTTATTTATACCCCCTTTTGGGAATACCCATTTTCCACTTGTATACCTTGATTATGTCCCCCCTCATTCTTGTCTTAAAGTGAATGTAATTTAAGGGTCTTCAATCTATCTTCGTACGGAATTAATTTTTTTATCTTTACGCTGAATTCTAACGAATTCATATCCATTCAATATGGAGACCAAAACTGAGCTGCGTAATCTAGGTGAGGCCTTACTAACGATGTATAAAGCTGTAATAAAACCCTCGGGACTTTTGTTGCCTACACTTTTTGATAAAACCCCAGTAATCTATTTGCCTTATTATCGCTTAGGCATTCTCTTGGTTTTAAAGGTTGCTGCACCATAACCCCCAAGTCCTTTTTGCAATCTGAATGGCTAAGTTCTACATTATTTAACTTATAAGTGCTAGGGTTATGGACACCCCCTAGCTTCAGAACCTTGCATTTATCCACATTGAACTGCATCTGCCACTTTTTGACTATAAATTAAGTTTGTCTAAATCTTCTTGAAGTTCTATGACATCTATGTTTGAATCAATTATCATACCTATCTTCGTGTCGTCGGTTAATTTGCTCATATCACTAGTAATTCCCTCGTCAAGGTCATTGATATATATTATAAACAACAACGGGTCTAAGACTGATCCCTGAGGAACGCAACTTGTTACAGATCCCTATTCGGATTTAACCCCATTTATGCACACTCTCTGCTTCCTCTTCGTGAGCCATGACTCGATCAATGACAACACTTTTCCCCCAATGCCATGAGCTGCCACTTTCTTTAACAGTCTCTGGTGCAGTACCCGACATGTTATAAATTAGACACATATGCAACAATTGGGTATCTTTATTGAGGAAGCCACTGTGTGGCGAATCGTTTCCTCATAAAGATACCCAATTTGCATATGTGTCTAATTATACTTTGTCGGTTCTCTGAACCATTCATCTACATCCTGTCTGACACAGCAACAACTTGGGATCTTGATGCAAACGAATTCTTCAACACTTGTCCAATCTTTGGACGAAGACCTACTTCGACTAGTGGATGGTACCACTATGACAACGCCCCTCCTGCTTCGCCTCACCTGACTACAGTATATAAGCCACCTCTACGGCCCTGTGATGTATTCCTACAAGATTGATGGACTGAACACATCGACTCCAGGCCGAGGGACTGATTACCTCAAACTCCTCCCTCTCCTTACACCTTCTGCTTTGTACTGGACTGATGAAGCCACTGTGTGGCGAAACGTTTCCTCAATAAAGATACCCAATTGTTGCATATGTGTCTAATTTATAACCTCCCTCATTACCTCATTCACCCTCCTCCCACTAAGACCACCCATATCTAAAAATTCCTGCCTCACATATAGCCCCATTAACCCCCATTAACCGCCTCTTTAAAGGAATCAATCCCATGCCTGTGAATGATCCTAGTCGTTACAACCTCCTCCCTTAACCAGTGTCTCTCGTAACCCCAAACAAAACGCATGACCCTCTGCCAGCAACCTCTGTATATCACCCTCAATTAGCAGATATACCGCAGCCACAAACCATAATTTACTCTTCACCAAAGTGTTAACAACTGTGACCCTTTGCAAAAGGGTGACTTCTCCCACCCTCCATCCCATCATCCTGTTCAATGCCGCCTCCACCACCAATGAAGAATTCATTTCCCTTGCTCTCCGCAGCTCCACACAGAAAACCACACCACAGATTTTTATACTATCAACCATTACCCATCCATAAGTCTGGCCCAATGTCCCCCCTACCCACGTACCTACCTCCAACAACTTTGACTTCACTCTATTAACTTTCATACCGGTCGCAGCTCCAAATATCTCAATTATACGATTTACATTCCCCAATCCTTCCGAACTTCCCACTAAAATTGTGGTGTCATCCATGTATCTGATAATCCCGAAGCACCCTCCCATAACTCACCAGACTCCCTGATACTCTCCCGCACCAACCCATAGAAAGGATTTTGCAAACATGCAAAGAGAAGCTGCGACAAGGGACATCCATGACACAGCCCCCTCCCCATGCCTACCTCGGACCCCACCTTCCCATTCACCTGTACCCTAACTGAAACCTGAGAATATAGCATGCCCACCCACTCCACAATTTCCGCACCAAACCCTGTCAAATCAAAATCTCCCATAACATCCCCCTGTCACGCTGTCGTAGGCCGTTTCCCAATCCAGCCCTACCACACCTCCCCCTACCTTCCACAATACCTCTGATTCTGCGATGCCCCCACTAAAACTACGCCCGGAACCTCGTATTGCCCTTATCTAAGAATTCGTCCAAAACTTTCTTCATACAATTACCTAACATGCGTGAACATTTTTTATAATCTGAACAGAGTAAGGTGATTACCCTATAGTCCTTCAAAGTATTACAATCCCTCCCCTTCGGGACTAAGACCACGACCCCAGTATGCTGTTCCTCGCTCATACAACCTGAGGTTTTCATGCCATTGAATAAATCCACCAAAACCCCATGCAATACTTCCCAATGGGTCACGTAGAAATCCCCGGAGATTCTGTCAATTCCTGGCGCCTTTCCCAAATGTTGTCCCTGCACCGCCTGCTAAACTTCTTCTTCAGTAATGCTCCCCTCCATACATTCTCTTTGTTCATCCATTAACCCTGCACCTATGCCCTCCAACACAATTGTTCGTGCTCTCTAATCACATTTCCCTCCTCAACTTTCTTAGAAACCATTTATCTGCATAACAACTCATAGCTTCCGTCGTCCGTATTACCTGACCAACCCTATACTCCTCCAAATCCACATCCACAGTCAATGCCATGATCGTCATTCCCCTTCTCCTCCTTTGGAATCATCGCAAAGCCATTGCTGAGGGCTTATCTCCCCAAAGGACGTCCTCCACTCCCCCCGTACCCTAATCGCATGAAAAACCTCATTTTGTATATCCAGCAATTAACCCTGTATGTCCACAATATCACCCATGGGGTACCTCCCTCCCCCTTTATAACATTCCTGTAACTGATAATCCAAATAACGCTGCTTACCATACCTCAACCTCGCTCCTCCCTACCCTGCCTGCTGTAAAAATCCTTAATAGCAACCTTCGCTCTATCCGTCCACCACTGCACGATGTTAGCAATACCACGATCCCCCCTCCCCACAACCTTGCCCACCAATCTGCAAAAACCTCCCGATGATCAAGCCCCTGCAACAAACCTGTATTTAATTTCCAGTAACCAGGAAAATGCGGATCGCCCCTACCCATCCCAAAGTAACCAAAACACCCCTATGATCAGAGAATCCCACTTCTGCGCAAATTACACTGCCGATCTGTATAGCCGATGACATGTATATCCGATCCAGCCTCGCCGCATAACCTTTTCTGACAAAAGTATGCTCCACATCCCATCCACCACCCCTGACTGCATCCTCCACCCTCAGCGCCCCCAAAACCTCCCGCAAAACCCCCAACATACAAACTGCTCCCTGAGGCTCAACGTCCTTCCCCCTGATCACACAATTCCAATCACCCGCAATTATGGTAATCAAGGGAAGACCATGCAAAGCATGAACCAGATCCCTCCTAACAAAATCCTCCTTCTCCCGTCGGTCATTACTCCAGCATATACACCCCAATGAAGCACACCTGAATGTCACCCCACTCCCCGTCCACCCTGACTATCCTGCCGCCCCCTCCCTCTTCCCATGCCTTCAAAGTGAAGGGGCTGGTCTCACATATCCCTACCGTCACCCCACCCTTTAAATGCTCAGAACTCCCAGTATATAATGAATATCCATTTAAAACCAGGTCCCTACCACATCGGAAATTATGTTCCTGGAGAATACAAACATCGACATTCATATGTCTCAAAGTCACCTCTACCCATCTCCTCTTGACCTCTGCCCTTAGGCCATTCACATTCATATTTAAACACTTGAATTCTGTAGCGGGGCTTCCTCTCTGCCTCACTAGTCCTGATACTCCTGGCTTAGCAGTACCATTATTCCCCCGACTCACCCGCCCCCTTCCCCACCTGTCCCCTCAACCCTTCCTTTGCACCCTTCACAACCTCCACCCAGGCCTTTTGCAAATCCGTTGGCCAGGAGTGATGACATCATCATCCCTGCACCAGTAGACCTCTTATAGGACGCACCCATAAACTCCATGTCCCTTCCCCAGGTGCATGATGCACCTCAACTTCCGTCACAACCTCCGACTGATGATCGGACACAGTAGACCTCCCAACACTGTCACCTACCAAACACTCTACCTCAGAGCCCAGGCCAACCTCCGATTGCAGCAGAACCTCCGTCATGGGGCTGTCCAACAACAATTGCAAATCCTCCAGACTGGGGACCTGCAACTCCTCCACCAACTCCACCTCCTCTGCAGGCTCCACCAATACACCTTGGGATGTATCCTCGAGACCTCCAATTCAGCCGTCTCAACAGTCTCACTCCATCTCTCTGACACCACAACCGTATGAGACACCTCCTCTGCTACAGGCGTCTCCATGTCCCCCTCCACCACTGATCCAGTCGCCTCTTCTTGATGAGTCTCCTCACGTTGATGAGAAGAACAGTGACCCTGACGCTGATCACAAGCAGCCGCTACATGCCCCAGTATTTGTTGACAACAGTCTCGTAAGCTCCGGTGGTAATGAATTTAACGAAGATCCTCTCAGCTCCATTTAAAGAAATCCCGTATAGATCTTCATTAGAAATTCCAAAAGTATCTCTCAGAAGCAAGGACAGGATAACTTCCGCGTTACTGAGGTATACGCTGCCTTTCAACAAGTCAATTCAGACCGTGTTCACTCTATGCCTGTAGCCGTTCGCCATCTTGTGAAAACCAAGTTCTGTGGAGCCACCACCAGAGAGCTCTACCATCAATCCGTGCTCCTCAGAGGTCGGAGCCCGACTTATACTATTAGGATTAGTGCTTTGGTGGCACGATTTTATCGTACGGGGAGTAGGAATAGGGAGTTATACAGGAGGGTATATATCCTGTTATTGCGGTAGAGAAGCTGTTGAGGTACAGGTAACAATGGACCAAGAGGGCTGGATCTTTGGGGGAGAGGGTTGAGAGTCATGTGTGGGTGTTGCAGACATTAGTGTGATTAGTGTGAGAATAGTAGTGATGTACATGGTGGGTGGATGAGTATGCATGAGGGCGTGAGGAAAGCGGAGACGGACGACGCTTTTATAATCCACTAAAGACTGGGAGGCATGAAAGGACGTGTGTGTATGAGTGGTGGTGGCGGGTTGAGGAATGGGGTTACGTAAGGGGAAAAGCATAGGTGGCTTTCCTCTGTGATCAAAGGAGTTACGTGGTTGTGGTTGCGTAGCTGAAGACGAGGCGTGGCCATGTTATAGTGGTCAATTGTATGCAAGCTCTGTAGCTGAAAAAGAGACACATGCCTTTCGTCAAGTTAAGTCATTTTGTCACCTTTGTATGTCATGGTTAACAGCCCTTTTCATGTCAAGAAGGGTATAATATAATGTTTGGTGAGTCCTTTTCATATGTCATATATAGGTTATGAAGAGATAGTGGATAATTAAAAAATTAATTTATGTGTTGTCTAAAGTACAAGGTTTTTTTTCCGTGTCTATTAATTAAGGTACAAAGGTGCAAAGAACCTACTTAATGGTATTGTTCTTGGCTTGATATAGTCATAGTATCATGTTCTTTACATATATGTTCCTTTGGGGGCATGTGTGCTTCTAAAAGTGTAAGGGTTATTATTATGTATTATGTTGTATAGGGGTTTAAAGAAAACAAAATAATGAACAAACGCCGCTCTTTGTAAATATCTAGTTAAGTCAGGGGAATTGGATTTGTTTGTATAACAAATGAGCTGTGAAATGTTGTGGTTCTTGGTGTTGTATCAGTGTAACATTTCCTTGTATCACTTGTTTTATCCATGTTACTATGTACAAAATTGTCATATTTCGGTGATCAATGTCAAGACTCTCATGTAGTAGATACTGTCCATTATATCATATGACTTTTGTACTAGTGTATTAAGCTATCTTATGGGTTTGTAGTTCCGTGGGGAGCAACATTAATGAACCTTGATTGTGAATCATAAAGCTATATTATGTTAAAATGGGTTTAACCCTTGGTGTTTCAAGTCAGGGTTAAGGAAGGGGGTATAGTTTTTTTCTGTTAAGGGTTATGTCTTTTTGTTGTCAATGTTAAGGTTTATTATATTCTGTAGATACATGGACATATTCACTTGATGCCCGGTTGGTTAATACACAGGTGATGTCAGAGGTACAGAGGATCGCAGCACCTAATTATGTTAATGTTATAGTTCATGACTTGCATAAGTCGAGGTTACATTTGTATAATACAGTTTCATATTATGCGGTAGTGCTTCTGAGGTTAGGGTCCAGTATTGTGTATGCATATTTATAATATATTATGTTGTATAAAAGTTAAAAAAAAAAAGGATTGTGATTGATGAAGCTATTTTACGTTAAGATAAAAGATAAGATTTCTTCGGATTTTTAACCCATTGTTCCGCACCATCCTGCCAGTAATGGGTTAGCAGAAAGAACGAATAAGAAAGTCCTTGACGTCTTGAGAGCTACCATCAATCCCAATAGTGTAACCTGGGATGAAGTCATTCCTGATGTTCAATGTGCCATAAATTCTGCTTTTAACGCTTCTATAGGTGATACCCCACACTATGCACTGTATAGTGTCGATAAGCCTTTGCCTTATGAGCTGTTATATTCCAATCCGAAACCGACTTACAATCCTGATGATTTCGTAGCAGTCCATACCAGTCAAGCTGAGAGTGTTTTCAGACGAATTCGTGAAACACTTCATAAGTCAACAGCAGAATATACTAGAGTAACTAATACTCGAGCCAAACCGACTAAAGTTCAAGTAGGTTCCAGAGTCATGTTGTTTAATTTTAACAAAACTTCAGCAATGCCAAAACTTGACCAAAAGTTTGTCGGTCCTTATAGAGTAGTCGAACATATTAACGGCAATAAGTATAAAGTTAGAGAAATTAGTACGGGTCAGTTTAAGGAATCGCATTTGGATCATATGAAGTTAGTATGTGATGATGACGAAGTCCCTGACACCCCTGACAATCTGACAAGAGAGACAGAATCTGATAATTTCCCTGTTGCTGTACCCTCTACCTCTAATGATCAGTCAAATCAACCTGAATGTCGTTATTCCCTACGTACACGACAAGTGTTGAGAAATCCCCAAGTATCATTTGTGGATACCAGTGTAGATCCTCCTCAATCAGAAGTTGAGTTACCTATTGTAACAGAGTTTGATCCACCCAGAGATGATAATCATACAGCCTATATCAATCTCACCCTTGCAGAGTTGGGGTTAAATGTAAATAACCTGTATAGATAAATAATGTAGCAAGTGTTCAACTGTGTGTTATAATATCAACTTAATATTATTCAATTTTTTTTTTAATGTGTTCACATTCTCTCCGAATTCTGAGAATTAACAGTATAGATTTGAGTGCACCAAATCTACCTTGTCTGTTAATCACTTCCTTCTTGTAAATATATTTCCTCAGAATTCGTAGATCACATGAAGACAATTCGATCGATCGACATAAATTAATTTTCTTTGTCTTTTATCATGATTTTCTAGAAATGAGCTCATTTAATTAATTAATTCCTATGTATCATGATATATCATATAGTAAAGTAGATTGTTTTCCGTCACTATAAGATCCATGTGAAGTATAATATGTATTCAACTGTTGTGTACTTTGATATTGTATAGAATCAGCTCAGAGGTGTACGCCTGTTGTCTTTAGTTTGTATAGAGGTACGTCGAGACGACATACATACTGTAGCCGAGCTGTCACTGTAAGCTCAGTGAGAGTTCATAGGGTATAACCGTTTCTGCTCACGTGACCAACCGATGCAACCGTTAGCCCAATGTCAAAGGTCATCCATGTAAAAGGTCAACCCTTTGAACGCTATGAGCCCTGCTCGGGGCAGTGCCTCAGTCACGATCCAGATACCGTGTAGAGAAGACTAGGCCTGTGACTCTGAGATTCCACCCTGTCTAATATACCAAGTTACCATCCCAAACTCGTCTGTTCATTACCCAATCTATGAAAGAACCTCCACGCAACATCTCTAGGGTGTATGATGCTCCTAAATGTGTATGGCATTTATATGATGTTATCTTGTACGTAGAGGTTAATGAAAGGCTGCAAGAAGGAGATTGTGGTAGATGTTAAATTTTATTATATTATGTAGATACATGGGTTTAATCACTTGATGCCAGGTTGGTTATGTGCCCTAGTTCAGTGGTATGGGTAGGGTTTCGTTTGAGGTATGTTAATACACAGGTAATTAAGGTCAGAGATACAGAGGGATCGCGGCACTTAATTATGTTATGGTTCTTGACTTACCTCAGTCGAGTTATACTTGTATAATAAAGCTTCATATTATGTGTTTGTGATTATGAGGTTATATTGTTCATTATTGAGTATGCATATTTATAATATGTTATGGTGTATATAAGTTTTAAATATATATATATATATATATATATATATATATATATATATATATATATATATATATATATATATATATGGAGCACGACTAGTGACCCAGTGGCTTCCCACTCTGACATGTGTGGATGACCTCCTGGTGGATTTTTTAAAGACAATCATAACCTATTTACGATTGGCTAGAACTCTGCATACCTAAGGAAAATTCCTTTGTAACGAGAAGTTATTCCAGTGAAACATTTCACCGATAAAATATGGATTATTTAGTTTCTATGAATGGTTGGAGACTTACTCTTCAGCCTAGGAATAATGTTCTACAGTCAGATTGTTCTTGACCACGGTGCTTATCACCTGCTCCTAGGTCGAGTGACTCTTTACCTCGTCTTCCACTTTCTTTTATATTTAACTCTGCATATTATGTCCATGTATGGTAGTGATAAAGCTACTGGATGGCGAAACGTCTACAAAGTAAAGCTACCCACATGTTTCAGAGATGTCTAATTCATCTTGTCATTACTGTATACTACTGATTTCACTGTTCTATTTTTTTCAAAGCACAGTATAAGGGTTATACTGAATAATAATTCTTCATATTCTTATTCATTAGTTCTTATTTTGCAAGTGTATCATTCGTTTATTCGTTACTAATTGCTGTTAAGTTGCAGACCTTGGTGTATGAGTGCAGAATCTGTTAAATATTACTAGTTCCATTATGCCTCTGTCAACTTGTAATACCCGTGTATATTGTATTTTTGACTGCTTAAACACGCATGAGTCATATATATATATATATATATATATATATATATATATATATATATATATATATATATATATATATATATATATATATATATATATATATATATATATATATATATATATATATATATATATAAATATATATATATATATATATATTTTTTTTTTTTTTAACACATCGGCCGATTCCCACCAAGGCAGGGTGGCCTGAAAAGAAAAACTTTCATCATCATTCACTCCATCACTGTCTTGCCAGAAGGGTGCTTTACACTACAGTTATAAAACTGCAACATTTACACCCTCCTTCAGAGTGCCGGCACTGTACTTCCCATCTCCAGAACTCAAGTCCGGCCTGCCGGTTTCCTGAATCCCTTCATAAATGTTACTTTGCTCACACTCCAACAGCACGTCAAGTATTAAAACCATATGCCTCCATTCACTCCTATCAAATACGCTCACACATGCTTGCTGGAAATCCAAGCCCTCGCACACAAAACTTCCTTTACCCCTCCCTCCAACCTTTCCTAGGCCGACCCCTACCCCGCCTTCCTCCACTACAGATTTATACACTCTCGAAGTCACTCTGTCTCGTTCCATTCTCTCTACATGTCCAAACCACCTCAACAACCCTCCTCAGCTCTCTGGACAATCGTTTTGGTAATCCCGCACCTCCTCCTAATTTCCAAACTCCGAATTCTCTGCATTATATTCACACCACACATTGACCTCAGACATGACATCTCCACTGCCTCCAGCCTTCTCCTCGTTGCAACATTCATCACCCATGCTTCACACCCATATAAGAGCGTTGGTATAACTATACTCTCATACATTCCCTCTTTACTTCCATGGACAAGGTTCTTTGTCTCCACAGACCAAGTGCTCCACTCACCCTTTTCCCTCATCAATTCTATGATTCACCTCATCCTTCATAGACCCATCCGCCGACATGTCCACTCCCAAATATCTGAATACATTCACCTCCTCCATACTCTCTCCTCAAATCTGATATCCAATCTTTCGTCACCTATTCTTTTTGTTATCCTCATCACCTTACTCTTTCCTATATTCACTTTCAATTTTCTTCTTTTACACACCCTACCAAATTCATCCACCAACCTCTGCAGCTTCTCTTCAGAATCTCCCAAAGCACAGTGTCATCAGCAAAAAGCAACTGTGACAACTCCCACTTTGTATTTGCTTCTTTATCTTTTAGCCCAACACCTCTTGCCAAGACCCTCGCATTCACTTCTCTACAACCCCATCTATAAATATATTGAACAACCACGGTGACATCACAATCCTTGTCTAAGGCCCACTTTTACTGGGAAATAGTCCCTTCCCCTCCTACACACTCTAACCTGAGCCTCACTATCCTCATAAAAACTCTTCACTGCTTTCAGTAACCTTCCTCCTATTCCATACACCTGCAACATCTGCCACATTGCCCCCTATCTACCCTATCATACGCCTTTTCCAAATCCATAAATGCCACAAAAACATTTTTACCCTTATCCAAATACTGTTCACCTATATGTTTCACTGTAAACACTTGGTCTACACACCCCTACCTTTCCTAAAGCCCCTTGTTCATCTGCTATCCTGCTTTCTGTTTTACTCTTAATTCTTTCAATAATAACTCTACAATACACTTTACCAGGTACACTCAACAGACTTATTCCCCTATAATTTTTGCACTCTCTTTGTCCCCTTTGCCTTTATACAAAGGAACAATACACGCTCTCTGCCAATCCCTAGGTACCTTACCCTCTTCCATACATTTATTAAATAATAGCACCAACCACTCCAAAATTATATCCCCACCTGCTTTTAACATTTCTATCTTTATCCCATCAATCCCAGCTGCCTTACCCCTTTCATTCTACCCACTGCCTCACGAACTTCCCTACACCCACAACTGGCTCTTCCACACTCCTACAAGATGTTATTCCTCCTGCCCTACACACGAAATCACAGCTTCCTGTCTTCATCAACATTTAACAAATCCTCAAAATATTCTCTCCATCTTCCGATACCTCTAACTCTCCATTTAATAACTCTCCTCTCCTATTTTTAACTGTCAAATCCATTTGTTCTCTAGGCTTCCTCAACTTATTAATCTCATTCCAAAACTTTTTCTTATTTTCAACAAAATTTGCTGATAACATCTCACCCACTCTCTCATCTGCTCTCTTTTTACATTGCTTCACCACTCTTTTAACCTCTCTTTTCTCTCCATATACTCTTCCCTCCTTGCATCACTTCTACTTTGTAAAAACCTCTCATATGCTAACTTTTTCTCCTTACTACTCTCTTTACATCATCATTCCACCAATCGCTCCTCTTCCCTCCCGCACCCACTCGCCTGTAACCACAAACTTCTGCTGAACACTCTAACACTACATTTTTAAATCTACCCCATACATTTTCGACCCCATTGCCTACACTCTCACTAGCCCATCTATCCTCCAATAGTTGTTTATATCTTACCCTAACTGCCTCCTCTTTTAGTTTATAAACCTTCACCCTCTTTACTTACTGATTCTATTTTCCTTGTATCCCATCTACCTTTTACTCCCACTGTAGCTATAACTAAAAGTGATCTGATATATATATATATATATATATATATATAATATAAATATATATATATATATATATATATATATATATATATATATATGACTCATGGTAATATATATATATATATATATATATATATATATATATATATATATATATATATATATATATATATATGATTACACCTGAGATCAACCTTTAAGAAGACACTGACTCTGTCACTAGAGGATCGGCAATGGGATCTGGCAACCTCCCAGTTCGTTTGAGAGGTATAGGGGTGCAAAGCAACGCAGGTAGCTTACCTGCATTCCTGTCTTGGTGTTTTGCTTCCAGTGGATTAGTCAAGAAGATCGTCCCCGAGCGCTTGAGAGACGCGGTAGGAGCTCATGACACCAGGTTCACTGAAGCAGCAATGCGGTGGGACTTCTTGCAGACTCCTCCAGTAGACCAGCTGCTCCCAAAGAGCACATATATCCCACTGGGACAAACCGATCATGGAAAAAATCGCCAACACAATGCTCACCAACGCTTCAGGAAAGGACAAAGCTCGTCTCCTAGCGGTGAAGGCACCACACTCAGGAGTTTTCCTTCCAACTGTTCCCAATTCCTCCCTGGGCACTCGACTCGATCCACAGGCCATTCGGATTGGTGTTTCTCTTCGCCTAGCCGCCTCCATCCTCACCGAACATAGGTGAATTTGCGGCAGGGCGACGGCTGATCAATTCGACTTCATGGTCACGTGTGTTAAACATCAGAAGGGAAGTATACCAGACATAAAGAGGTCAACCACATCATAAAGAGAAGCTCGCCACAGCCCGTTGCCCAGCCCAACGGGAACCCCAAGTGCAGAGGTCTGACGGAAGCCAAAAGCGTCCTGATTGAGCCACTATGCTACCCTGGATGAATGGAAAGCAGATTGCCTGGGACTACACCTGTGCCGCCACAATGGCAGACACCTACTTGCCATACTCCGTAGCTGAAGGGGGTGGAGCTGCCAGCCACAGGGAGACCCAGAAGACCCGCAAATATGAAGGCCTTCTCCCTTGCTTTAACTTTATCCCAATAGGGTCGGAGACCCTTGGAGCATGGGGCAAGTGTGCTTTAAAGTTCCTCAAAGAGCTGGGTGAAAAACTCATCATAAATACCAGGGACAACAGGGCGGCCAGCTTACTCTTTCAGAGATTCAGTATTGCGATCCAGAGGGAGAATGACTGCAGCATTCTGGGCACGCGCACACTGCTGGGAATCTGGAGGAAGTATTCGAGATGAAGCTCTGAAATATTATCTATGTTCTACTCCCTATTGTACATTTGTCAGTGTATTTTGTCTTTAAATAAAGTGTACATAGAATATAGAATATAGGGGATGGTGGGAAAAGACAATATTCAAACATCTCCAGTGAGAAACTTTAGTTTTCCCTGAAGCAAGTTTTTTCTTTTCTCTGAGGATGAGGATCCCCAGTAGAATTCCAAAAGTACCTATCTATATTATACACACAAACACACACACACACATTTATATATTTATTTTTATTTTATTAACACATCGGCCGATTTCCACCAAGGCAGGGTGGCCCGAAAAAGAAAAACTTTCATCATCATTCACTCCATCACTGTCTTGCCAGAGGGGTGCTTTACACTACAGTTATAAAACTGCAACATTAACACCCCTCCTTCAGAGTGCCGGCACTGTACTTCCCATCTCCAGAACTCAAGTCCGAAGTGCTCCACTCACCCTTTTCCCCTCATCAATTCTATGATTCACCTCATCCTTCATAGACCCATCTGCTGACATGTCCACTCCCAAATATCTGAATACATTCACCTCCTCCATACTCTCTCCCTCCAATCTGATATCCAATCTTTCGTCACCTATACTTTTTGTTATCCTCATCACCTTACTCTTTCCTATATTCACTTTCAATTTTCTTCTTTTACACACCCTACCAAATTCATCCACCAACCTCTGCAACTTCTCTTCAGAATCTCCCAAAAGCACAGTGTCATCAGCAAAAAGCAACTGTGACAACTCCCACTTTGTATTTGCTTCTTTATCTTTTAGTCCCACACCTCTTGCCAAGACCCTCGCATTCACTTCTCTTACAACCCCATCTATAAATATATTGAACAACCATGGTGACATCACACATCCTTGTCTAAGGCTCACTTTTACTGGGAAATAGTCCCTTCCCTCCTACACACTCTAACCTGAGCCTCACTATCCTCATAAAAACTCTTCACTGCTTTCAGTAACCTTCTCCTATTCCATACACCTGCAACATCTGCCACATTGCCCCTATCTACCCTATCATACGCCTTTTCCAAATCCATAAATGCCACAAAAACATCTTTACCCTTATCCAAATACTGTTCACCTATATGTTTCACTGTAAACACTTGGTCTACACACCCCTACCTTTCCTAAAGCCCCTTGTTCATCTGCTATCCTGCTTTCTGTCTTACTCCTAATTCTTTCAATAATAACTCTACCATACACTTTACCAGGTACACTTAACAGACTTATTCCCTATAATTTTTGCACTCTCTTTTGTCCCCTTTGCCTTTATACAAAGGAACAATACACGCTCTCTGCCAATCTAGGTACCTTACCCTCTTCCATACATTTATTAAATAATAGCACCAACCACTCCAAAACTATATCCCCACCTGCTTTTAACATTTCTATCTTTATCCCATCAATCCCAGCTGCCTTACCCCTTTCATTCTACCCACTGCCTCACGAACTTCCCTACACCCACAACTGGCTCTTCCACACTCCTACAAGATGTTATTCCTCCTTGCCCTACACACGAAATCACAGCTTCCCTGTCTTCATCAACATTTAACAAATCCTCAAAATATTCTCTCCATCTTCCTGATACCTCTAACTTCCATTTAATAACTCTCTCTCCTATTTTTAACTGTCAAATCCAATTGTTCTCTAGGCTTCCTCAACTTATTAATCTCATTCCAAAACTTTTCTTATTTTCAACAAAATTTGCTGATAACATCTCACCCACTCTCTCATTTGCTCTCTTTTACATTGCTTCACCACTTTAACCTCTCTTTTTCTCTCCATATACTCTTCCTCCTTGCATCACTTCTACTTTGTAAAAACCTCTCATATGCTAACTTTTCTCCTTACTACTCTCTTTTACATCATCATTCCACCAATCGCTCCTCTTCCCTCCCCCCACTCGCCTGTAACCACAAACTCTGCTGAACACTCTAACACTACATTTTTAAATCTACCCCATACATCTTCGACCCATTGCCTACACTCTCACTAGCCCATCTATCCTCCAATAGTTGTTTATATCTTACCCTAACTGCCTCCTCTTTTAGTTTATAAACCTTCACCTCTCTTACTTACAGATTCTATTTTCCTTGTATCCCATCTACCTTTTACTCCCACTGTAGCTATAACTAAAAAGTGATCTGATATATCTGTGGCCCCTCTATAAACATGTACATCCTGAAGTCTACTCAACAGTCTTTTATCTACCAATACATAGTTCAACAAACTACTGTCATTACGCCCTACCTCATATCTTGTATACTTATTTATCCTCTTTTCTTAAAATATGATTACCTATAACTAAACCCCTTTCTATACAAGTTCAATCAAAGGGCTCCCATTATCATTTACACCTGGCACCCCAAACTTACCTACTACACCCTCTCTGTATGTTTCTCCCACTTTAGCATTTAGGTCCCCTACCACAATTACTCTCTCATTTGGTTCAAAAGTTCTATACATTCGTTTAACATCTCCCAAAATCTCTCTCTCTCCTCTACACTCCTCTCTTCTCCAGGTACATACACGCTTATTATGACTAACTTTTCGCATCCGACCCTTATTTTAATCCACATAATTCTTGAATTTACACATTCATATTCCCTCTTTCCTTCCATAACTGATCCTTCAACATTATTGCTACCCCTTCCTTAGCTCTAACTCTCTCAGATACTCCTGATCAATCCCATTTATTTCTCCCACTGAAACTCGCCTACCCTTCAGCTTTGTTTCGCTTAGGCCAGGACATCCAATTCTTTTCATTCATAACATCAGCAATCATCTCTCTTTCTTATCATCCGCACTACATCCACCCAGTTTTATAAAGTTTTCTTCTTCTCTTTTTAGTAAATTTGTACAGGAGAAGGGGTTACTAGCCCATTTCTCCCGGCATTTTAGTCGCCTCATACGACACGCATTGCTTACGGAGGAAAGATTCTTTCCACTTCCCATGGACAATAGAGAAAATAAAAAGAACAAGAGCTATTAAGAAAAAGAAAAACCTAGATGTGTGTATGTATATATTTTGCATGTGTATGCCAGTGTAGTGGACCTAAAGTGTAAGTAGAAGTAGCAACATATACCTGTTATCCAGCGTGTTTATGAGACAGAAAAAAGACACCAGCAATCCTACCATCATTTAAAACAGTTTCAGGTTTCTGTCCCACAGTCACCTGGCAGGACGGAGTACTCCCTGGGTGGTTCTGTCTACCAAAACCTATCCTTTTTATTTTTATATATATATATATATATATATATATATATATATATATATATATATATATATATATATATATATATATATATATATATATATATATTTTTTTTTTTGTGTGTGTACCACCAAGGGTTGCGGGGTCGAGACTCAGCTCCTGGCCCCGCCTCTTCGCTGTCTGCTACTGGGTCTCTCCCTCCCTGCTCCATGAGCTTTATCATACCTGTCTTAAAACTATGTATGGTTCCTGCCTCCACTATATCTTTCCAGTCCATTCCACTTCCTGACTACTCTGTGGCTGAAGAAATGTTTCCTGACATCCCTTTGACTCATCTGAGCTCAGCTTCCAGTTGTGTCCCCTTGTTTCTGTGTTCCCTCTCTGAAACAACCTGTCACTATCTACCTTGTCAATTCCCGCAGTATTTTGTATGTCGTTATCATGTCTCCTCGACCCTTCTTTCCTCCAGTGTTGTTAGTCCTATTTCCCCCAACCTTTCTTCATAAGACAGACCCCTGAGTTGGGAACTAACCTTGTCGCAAACCTTTTCACTTTCTTAGTTTTCCTTACGTGCTTGACCAGGTGTGGGTTCCAGACTGGTTCTATTCTAGTATGGGCCTGACGTAACGGTATACAGTGTCTTGAACGATTCCTTGTTAAGGTAACGGAACGCTAATCTAAGGTTTGCCAGACGCCTATATGCTGCCGCAGTTATCTGGGATGTGTGCCCGGAGACGTGCTAGGCGTTATACTACCCAAGGTCTTTCTCCTTTGCCGAGGTTTGTAGCCTTTGTCCGCCTAGCTTGTATTTTGTCAGCGGTCTTTGCCCTTCTCCGATCCTCATGACTTTGCATTTGGAGGGATTGAATTCGAGAAGCCAACTGCAGCCCAGGTGTCGAGCTTGTCCAGGTCTGTTTGCAGCCCTGCCTGGTCCTCTTCCGATGTGATTCTCCTCATTATTTTCATCATCCGCGAATAGAGACACTTCTGAGTCTATCCGTCCGTCATGTCATTTACATATACCAGAATAACACTGGTCCGGGACCCCCGCGGTACACGCCCCCTTACAGGCGCCCACTGTGATACCTCACCACGCACCAACCGTTGTTGCCTCCCTTTGAGGTATTCCCTGATCCATTCCAGGCCCCCTTTCCCGTTATACCTGCTTGTTCTTCCAACTTCTTTACTAATCTCATGTGAGGAACTGTGTCGAAGGCCTTCCCAGTCCAGGAAAATGCAATCAACCCACCCTTCTCTCTCCTGCCTTACCTCTGTTTCTTTATCATAGAATCTGGAGGTTTGTTCACAGGATTTGCCTTCCCGGAATCCATGCTGTCTGGTGTTTAATATCCTGTTCCGCTCAAGGTGTTCCAAAATTTCTTTTCCTGATGATTTTCTCCCGGACTTTGCACACTATACATGTAAGTGACACCGGTCTATGTTTTTAGTGCCTCTTTTCTGTCTCCTTTTTTAAAAATGGGGCCCCCCCCCCCTTTTTTTTTTAATTTTTTCCCCCCCCCCTTTTTTTTGGGGGGTTTTTTTTTCCCTTCCCCCAAAAACCGGGGGGCCTTTTTTTAAATTTTTTTTTTTCCTTTTTTTTACCACCCCAAAAGGGGGCCCCCAATTTTTTTTTAATTTTTTTTTTTTTGGGGGGGGGGGGGGGGGGGTTTTTTGGCCCCCCTTTTTTTCCCTTTTTTGGGGCCCAAAAAAAAATTTCCCCCCCCCTTTTTTTTTGGGGGGGGGGCCCCCTTTTGGGGTTTTTTTTCCCCCCCCGGGGGGGGAAAAAAAAAAGGGAAATTTAAAAAAATTTGGGGGGTTTTTCCCCCGGGGGTTTTTTTTTTGGGTTATTTTTTTTTTTTTTCCCCTTTTTGGGGCCCCCTTTTTTTTCCCCCAAAAAAACCCCCCCGGTTTAAAAAGGGCCCCCCCCCCTCCAAAACCGGGGTTTTTTTTTTAAAAAAAATTTTTTTTTTTTTTTTCCCCCTTTTTTGGAAAGGGGGGGGTTTTTTTCCCCCCCCCCCCCAAAATTTCCCTTTTTTTTTCTCGGGGTTTTTTTTTTAATTTTTTAAAAGGGGGGGGGGAAATTTTTTTCCCTTTTCCCTTTAAAAAAAAAGGGCCCAAAACCCCCCCTTTTTTTTTTTCCCGGCTTTTTTTTTTTTTTTTTTAAAAAAATTTTTTTTTTTTTTTTTAAAAAAATTTTAAAATTTTTTTTTAAAAAAAAATTTTAAATTTAAAAATTTTTTTTTTTTTTTAAAAAAAATTTTTTTTTAAAAAAAAATTTTTTTTTTTTAAATTTTGAAAAAAAATTTTTAAATTTCCCCCGGGGGTTTTTTTCCCCCCCTTTTTTTTCCCTTTTTTTTTTAAAAATTTTTTTTTTTAAATTTTTTTTTTTTTTAAAAAAATTTTTTTTTTTTAAATTTTTTTTTTTTTTTTTTTACCCCCTTTTTTTGAAGCCCAATTGATCAGCCATCGCCCTGCCGCAAATACACCACGGGGGAGATGGGGGGGGCAGGTGAAGGCAACACCAATCCGAATGACCTGTGGGTTGAGTCGAGTGCCCAACTAGGAATTGGGAACAGCTAGAAGGAAATCTGAGTGTCGTGTCTTCACCGCTAGGTGACGAGCTTTGTCTTATCCTGATGCGTTAGTGAGCATTGTGTTAGCGATTTTTTCCATGCTCGGTTTGTCCCGGTGGGACTGTTTGTGCTCTTTGAGAGGAGCTGGTCTACTGGAGGAACCTGCAAGGATGTCCCACTGCACGACTGCTTCAATGAACCTACCGCGTCTCTCAAGCATTCGGGGACAATCTTCTTGGACTAATCCACTGGAAGCCAAAAACGAAAACAGAAATGCAGAGCTACCTGTGTTGTTTTGCTCACCCCTATACCTCCCTGTCGCACTGGGAGGTTGTCTGATCCCTTTGCTGATCTTCAAGTGACAGATTCAGTGCCTTCTTAAATGTTGATCTCAGGTGTGCGTCATATTCGTTGAGTGTTGGTTGTCAAAGAGGGTGCGCCCCTCAGGAAAGTGAGTCTTGGCAGAGTAAGACACCTTGTAAGGAGATACAGGACATCATGGGCATTAAAATCGCTTATTCTTTCTCCATTCTCTTCAGGTCATTCAGTTTTTTCTTATATATATATATATATATATATATATATATATATATATATATATATATATATATATATATATATATATATATATATATATATATATATATATATATATATATATATATATATATATATATATATATATATATATATATATATATATATATATATATATATATATATATATATATAAAATATAAATAATATTATAAAATATGAAAATTTAGTTAACACTCACATTATAAGGGAAATGGAGGAGTCAAGGCTTGATTTTTCCAATTTCAAGGTAATTTTGATATCACAACGCTTTTGAATTTATTTTTTTAAAAATTAATTATTTATAATATTTTTAATTTTATTTTAAAATTTAATTTTTATATATATATATATATATATTAATTTTTTTTTCTTATCAGTATTCTTTTTTTTTGCAGTTATTTTATTTGTGATTACGTGCAACGCCTAGTTTTATTATGTTAGGTGTATGCCATTATCACCTTCCCTACAAGAAGTCCTTAACGTGTTCTAGAATTATTAATATCGTTAGTGCAGCTAATTGCTTTTGAGTTATATGTTATACTCTTAACTTTATTACCCAGTATAAATTATGGCCGGGAAAGTCAGGTGAAAACCTTCATTTAATTTAAATAATTTCTTTCCTGTGTAATATGTTAGAATTGTCTTTGATTTCCTTTATATAATTTCTGTGGAATATCAGTGTTCTCTTTGATAACACAATTACTAGTTTCAGTTTATATTGTGCTTTATCTTTCATATTTTGAGTGCCTTCATATTTACGTGTTATTTGCCTCTTATTAAGTTGAATAGTCAATCAGACTTTATGCATTGTTTACAGGGTATTTCAAGCAGACTTTTTTGTGACTTAACTTGTTAGTTACCATTTTGTCCTGGGCACATGTTGATTAGACACTAGGCCTGTTGTATGTATGTATGTATGTGTTTTATGTGTGTGACGAAACACTTCGAAATGTTCCCGGCCGCGGGGAATTAAACCCCGGCCCTCCGTGTGTGAAGCAAGAGCGCTAGCCACCATGCCATCGTGTGTGTGTGTGTGCTCACTTTGTACTCACCTAATTGTGGTTGCAGGGGTCGAGACTTAGCTCATGGCCCGCCTCTTCGCTGTCTGCTACTGGGTCTCTGCTCTCCCTGCTCCATGAGCTTTATCATACCTTGTCTTAAAACTATGTATGGTTCCAGCCTCCACTATATCTTTCTCTAGACTATTCCACTTCCTGACTACTCTGTGGCTGAAGAAATGCTTCCTTTAACATCCCTTTAATTCATCTGATTTCCTTCAGCTTCCAGTTGTGTCCCCCCGTTTTCCCCTTTTCTGGAACATCCTGTCACTGTGTCCTTGTCAATTCCCGCAGTTTTTTGGGGTTGTCGTTATCATGTCTCCTCTGACCCTTCTTTTCCAGTGTTGTTAGTCCTTTTTCCCCAACCCTTTCTTCATAAGAAACCCTGAGTTGTGGAAACTAACCTTGCGCAAACCTTGCACTTTTTTACTTTTTTTACGTGTTTGACCGGGGGGGCCCAGACTGGTGCTGCATATTCTAGTATGGGCCTGACGCCACGGTATACAGTGTCTTGAACGATTCCTTGTTAAGGTAACGGAACGCTAATCTTAGGTTTGCCAGTCGCCCATATGCTGCCGAGTTATCTGGTTGATGTGTGCCTCCGGAGACGGGGCTTGGGGTTATACTCACCCCAAGATTTTTTTCCGAGTGAGAGAGTTTTTGGCCCTAGATTTACCCGTCTGCGGTCTTTTTTGCCCTTTTCCCCAAACCTTCATGACTTTGCTTTTTAGGGGGGTTAAACCCTCCGGACCCAAATTTTCCGGGACCAGTTTTGCAGCCTGTCCAGATCCCTTTGTAGCTCTGTTTGTCCTCGTCCGATTGAATTCTTCATCAATTTTACATCACCCTGAAAAAGGGGAAACATTTGGATGCTATTAAAGTCCGTCACGTCGTTCAAAATACCAGAAACAGCACCGGTCCTAGGACTTCCCCCTGTGGAACCCCACTCGTCACATGCCCTACCTGACACCTCGCCACGAACCATAACCCGCTGTTTAATTCCTGACAGGTTTTTCCCTGTTGGAGTCCCTTTCCCGTTATCCCTGCCCCCCTCCGGGATTTGCAGAATTTCCTTTGGGGGAAAACTGTGTCAAACACCTTCTTACTGTCCAAAAAAATGCACCCCCACCCTCTTTTTGTTTTTACTGCTGTCACCCTGTCATAGAACTCCAGTAGGTTTGTGACACAGAATTTCCTTCCCTGAAACCGATTTGGGCCCGTCGTTGATAAGCTCATTCCTTTTTTGTTTTTCACCACTTTCCCTGATAATCTTCCATGACCTTGCATACAAACTTATGACACTGGTCTGTAGTTTATGCTTCATGTCTGTCCCCTTTTTTTAGAAATTGGGGCTACATTTGCTGTTTTCCCCATCCCTCGGTAGTCCCCTGTTTGATAGATGTGTTGAATATTGTTGTTAGGGGTACACATAGCTTTTTCAGCTCCTTCTCTCGGGGACCCATGGAGAGATGTGACCCGGGCCCTGCAGCCTCTTCACTTCCCTGGTTGTTGAAATTTTTCCAACACTTTGGGGTTACCCCCCTCTCCGTCTTTCGGGAGTCCTCTTTTTCGGTGAAATTTTTTTAACTCATGTTGAGTTCCTCACCCCTTCCCCGGTAATTTCTTGGGATCTCCTCCCTTTCCTTCCTTAGCCTGATCACCTGGCCCTTTTGGGACTTTTTTTTCCTCCTGATGTGGCTGTCCAACAGCTTGGGTGATCTGTTTTTCCCCGTTATGTCATTCTCGTACTATCGTTGGGCCTCCTTTTCCCCTGTGCATATTCTTTCCCCGGGCTCTACGACTGCTCTTTTTTTCCCCTGGGTCCTTTGCCTTCTATACTTCCCTTTCCCCTAGCACATTTGGGTTTTTTGGCCCCCCTATACCTTTGGGTAAACCCAACGGCTCATCCTGGTTTTTTCATTTTTCTGTTCCCCTTTTGGGTACAAACTTTTTCCAGCTTCTTTGCATATTGTTGTCACATATTCCATCATCTGTTTACTGTTTTCCCTTTTCAGTTCTCTGTCCCACTAAACCCCCTGTTTGGGAAGTTCTTCATGCCCGCGTAGTCCCCTTTTTTGGTAGTTTGGCTTCATTTTTCTGGCCCTATCTGCCCCCCCTCCACTTGTAACTCTACTTTTAATCGAACCCAAAACCACACGATCACTGGCCCGAGGGGTCTTTCAGGGTGATGTCCTAAATATCTGCATTATTCAAGGTGTATACTGGGTCCAGTCTCGCTGGTTCACCCCCTTCCTCTCTCTTTTGGTTGGTACATAAATTTTTTCCAGTACTACCTCCATCATTTTAGCCCTAGATGAATGGTTCAGAGAACCGACAAGTTATAAATTAGAAAATATAAAAATTTTTGGGGGTTTTCAACATTTTGCCCAAACCCCTTTGACAAAGACCTACTTCGACTAGTGGATTACCCAATATGACCCCGCCTCCTGCTGCTTCCCCTCACCTGACTCCAGTATATGCCACCCTACGGACATATGCTGACTTTCTACAAGATTGATGGGCTGAACACATCGACTCCAGGCCGAGGGACTGATAACCTCAAAAATCCTACCTCCTTACACCTTCTACTTTGTATTGGGCTGATGAAGCCACTTTTGGCGAAACGTTTCCCCAATAAAGATACCCAAATGTTTTATAATGTGTCTAATTTTTATCTTAGCCCCCCACGTTTCTTGGCCCCCAAGGGGTCCAAGTTTCCCAATCGATTTCGGTTGGAGTCACCCAATCAGTAGCATTGCCCTGCCTGCATGAGCCCTTCTGGCCACTTCAGCCAGTGTTTCAACCATCGCCCCATTACCTCATTATACTTTGCCTTAGCCTTCCCGTTTTTCTGTGGTGGGTTATACATCAATGCAAACCCCCTAGGACCTTTCCCGACTAAAACGTTCCTACTGTTTTTCTCCAGTTCATCAAAATCCCCCTCGGTTTTTGATCAGCAAAGGGAATTTTGTGTGTTTCTGTGTGTGTGTTTTTGTGTTTGTGTGTTTGTGTTGTGTGTGTGTGTGTGTGTATCAAATTTTTTTTACTCACTCATTTGTGGTTGCAGAGGTCGAGTCATAGCTCCTGGCCCCGCCTCTTCACTGATTGTTACTAGGTTTTCCCCTCCCCGCCCATGAGCTTTATCAAACCCCCGTCTTAAAAATATGATGGTTCCCGCCTTTACTACGTCACTTTCTAGGCTATTCCACTTCCTGACAACTCTAAGGGCTGAAGAAATACTTTCCCAACATCTCTTTGACTCATAGGGGGTCTTCAACTTCCAAGTGACCCCTTTTTTTTCGTGTCCCCCCTCTGGGAAAATCTTGCTCCCGTCCAACCTTTTTCTATTCCTTCAGTATTTTATATGTCGTTATCATGTCTTCCCAACCCTCCTGTCCCCCTAGTGTCGTCAGGCCGATTTCCCTTAACCTTTCTTTTTTTGTAAGGGCAATCCCCTTAGTCCCGGGACTAGTCTTGTTTCAAACCTTTTCACTTTTTCTAGTTTCTTGACGTGCTTGACCAGGTGTGGGGTTTCCCAAAATGGTGGTGCATACTCCAGTATGGGGGCCTTGGGTTTAAAATGGTATAACAGTCTTTAAGATTCCTTTTGTGAGGTATTGGAATTTTTCTTAGGTTTGCCCGGGGCCCGGGATGCTGCAGCAGTTATCTGATTGATGTGTGCCTCAGGGGATTTTTCGGTATTATATCACCCTAAGATCTTTTCCTGAGTGATGTTTGCAGCTTTGGCCACCAGACTATACTCTGTCTGCGGCTTTTGGTCAACTGACCGAGCCCTTTTTAGCTGGCTTCCCGTTTCCCCCCTTTTAAAAAAATTTGGTCACAGTTATAAGACTTATTGATTTTTCCTTACGGGGTTATCGGGATAATACAGTTTTTTCCCCCTTTCCCTTTTGTTTTTTGGGAAATTTTAAATATAATTAGTGCAATTGTTGTTAAAGAATGTTTTAGTGTCTTGGTATAAGATATTTTTCTTTTGGGAATCCAGTGAAATTATTCACTAGGAATAATTTACAAATTTACAAAATACAAATATTTTTAAAAAACTCAGTTATATGAAAGGACAGTCTATTTGAAAACCCACTAAATATGATAGCATTTTATTTTCTTTCGTATGTTGAATTGTGTTTTTTAAGTAAAAACCAAAATGTTGTGTTGTTAAGTAAAACACATGTTCTTTTTCTCTCTCTCTCTCATTTTTTGACCTCTTTTCCCCCGAATTTTTTAGGGGATTGACCTGAGTAACCTGTGGGTGGTGAGACCCCCATTATCGTGTGTAACCTGTGGGTGGTGAGACTCCCTTATAGTGTGAACCTGTGGGTGGTGAGACTCCCTTATAGTTTTAACCTGTGGGTGTGAGACTCCCTTTATAGTGTGTAACCTGTGGGTGGTGAGACCCCCTTAAAGTGTGTAACCTGTGGGTGGTGAGACCCCCTTTTTTGTGAAACCCCGGGGTGAGTGAAGTAGTGTGGGTCTGGGGAAAATGTCCCATCACTGAAAAGATGACAAACCCCACAAAAAAAATCCTTATCGGGAGTAATGGAGATGATAATGAGTTTCGAGGGGGGTGATGGAAAATTAGTGAGAAAGGATCAGGTATTGACGAGGTTTTGATTCGTACTCAGTGCGTCTAAACCCCATGGTACTCATGAGGTGCTCTAGTCTTTTTCAAGGGATAAATGCGTTAGAGTGGTTGGATTAACCCCTTTTGGGTTTTTGTTAAGCGCCTTCCTTACAGAAACAACAAAGAAATATATTAATACTAGTAGGATTCAATTCGAAAAAATTTCCCAAAAATTACGTGTTAAGGAAAAGTAATGGTAAGTGATGATTAACCTCCCCTTTTTTAATTTGCCCTTTTTGACTTATGACTGAAACTAAATGTATTTTGGCCCCTCCCGAGACCCAAAAAAAGCATCCTCATTCTATAATACCCCCCGTGCGTCAGGCCATGCAATAAATAAAAATGGGGGAAAATTTGGACATTCACCCCCAACATAATTCAAACTTCCACTAAAAAACACCAGCTTTGAAGCCAAACAAAAAAGGCATTCTCTGCTAACCTCCAAAAGACCATTATCCCAAAAAAACTCCCAAACAGTTATCGAAGCTGCCCTAATATGGTTATCAAGTTATCAAGTTTGAGTTATGAGGACAACTGGAAAAGGGAAATCAAAAAATTATTGCACAAAAATTGTATTTAATTTTTTTTGATTACTTTTAAGAAAAAAAGACAAATTTGGATCAACACAGACCAAAATCAGTCCAGACATTTTTCTAAGTAAGATTTAAAAAAAAGAAAATTCACATTACTGTGTCAAACAGTTCACCTTCCCGAAATTTGGGAGAGGAAGCTGTGGGTGAGGGGTTTTATCCCCACACAAATAACAAGGCTTTAGTTACGTTTTCAAAATAATTTAAAGGGTTTTTTTTAAATATGGGGGACATAACTTATGATTTTTTTTCAGTAGTTGTGAAGGGAAAACGTGCATTTCCCTTTGGGGTCAAGAGCCACTCACAGCATTTATGCAAAAAAGCTTCTATAATATAAAATATCGTATACCACTTGAATTAAAAGTGACAGAAAGGCATTTACAACACCATTAAGAATACCAACCATCTTCTAGGAAGGATATAAAACTCTTGAAATTTTGAAGTATAAAAACCCAGCTTATTAAAGTTATCTCCCAGAAAACAATTTCGGGGATGTTAAATAGAGGAGACACCTACACTTGCTACACAAACCTTCAACTACTAATACTTTACCCGGGAGGAAAAATTGAAAACATTCTGATAAAGGTTCTGAAACTATATATTTGTCTTGCAGGAAGAAACTCTGTAGCTTCAGTTTGTTGGTTCTGTCATTGAGTCATACTAGTTAAAATTAAAATCCATAAAATACGTGAGTTTTCAATATTTTTCGATCTTCTTATTGCAATTTAAACTCATAGAGAATCATACTTCTAATGGAATAAATCAGCGTGAATAATGAGCCCAGTAAGAAGAGCCATCCTTCAGTTATTCATTAGAAATCAAAATTCAAAATTCATTTACTAATATTGACTTATAACAACGTAAACTTAGTGTCAAAGAAAATACGTCAGCTGAAAAGTTGAAGGCGACCTGAAGAACATTCCAAGTTTTATTTAAAATAATTTAGCACATTAACAGACTTTTCCGGCAACAAACTTAATGTACCTGGTACTATACTGACCCAAAGAAAAAGACTCAAATATATTTAGCGTGTTTTAGGGCTATAAATTTTTTATTGTTTTACATTTTAAAAATTTGGGAGGTGGGCATCTACACACTTGAATATAAATGTCCATTGTCATCGAGTTAAGAGGCATCATTTTCTGAGCCTTTCAAGGCAAGAATTATAGAGCCTGTAATTTAATGGACCTATTCCAGCATTTTGGAAAGGGTTTTACAATTTTTAAATTGGGGCCCCTTGTTCATGCCAAGTTCAAAAAATTTTTGGGCCCCTTTATTATCTAACACCAGAGGAAAGTGAAGCCATTCGGATGAGTCTCTTTTTATGAGAGAAAATAATGAAAAGTTCAGGAAGAAAAAAAACAATTAATAAAATTTGGGACAACCACTTCGCCCATCCCACCCCCGTTTAAAGGGAAAGGGTTTCCCTTGACGCTGGGGAGGGGCCCCTTGATCTGGGGAATTGGATCTGTGCTTGGAAACCCGGGAATTGAACCTGAATACCTTCCACCCCCCCAGGTGCGCTGTTTAATCCTATGGGTTTAGCGCCCTCCATGATTATAATAATTATAATACTCTCCCTCAGCTCTCTGAATTAGAGAACCAACAAATTATTTTTTATAACTGTATGTTGGCAAACACGATTTTAATGTTGAGAGAGAAACGTCTCTCAGTAACCTGACACTTAATTTAAAACCAAAGTTTGTCAAAATTTTAAAACATCATCGTTGTGGGGAAAAATTTTTCACAATCTAGGATACATGGTTTGGGTCAGTTGCATGGGCCTTTCTTATCCTTTGGGTTTTATTTGGAACAGTTGGATAATTCCCCTTAAAAAACAAACCCAAAATTTTTTTTAAACAAAAGCACGATTTTTTTTAGGAAGCCCTTGGGAAAGAACGTTCCCCCTATGCTGCTTTAGGAAATATTCATTGGAGGTAGTTTTGTTCCCTACTTTACAATGAAAAAAAAACAAGTATGCTGTAATTTTCTAATAGCTTCTTTTTATTTTCCTGACGTGAGGGTGAAGGTCCAGGGGGAGACCCGGGGGTAGGGGGGTACCCAGGTGAAGACACACTTGTTAAACAAGCTCTCTCACACACACACACAAAAACACACACAACACACACAACACACACACACACACGGAAAACATTCCCCACAAAATTTTTCAAACAACCACACAACAAACACACAACAAGGGAAAAAAAACCTTGGACTGGCAAATTTAAGAGCGGGGTTCCCAATATTGGGCCCTTTTGTTTTGGATTTTGGAAAGCAAGGTTTTTCCCCTTCCCCCTTTTCGCTTAATTTTGGGTAGACTACCCAAAGGGGGGGACCTTTTGTACTACGCTTGTTGTTTAAAAATTTTCCTGATACTTTTCCTGAACCCCGCCCCAAGCCATATCCTTATTGCAGATCCAGAAACCCCTTTTAAAGGGAATGTCTTTTTTTGGGAACAGCATTTTTCTTGCTTTGAGACGGTTTTTTTAAAAAAGGTGGGTTTGAGGGATCCTGTTTTTTCCTGGGGATTTTTTCACAGGTATACTGTACTCCCATCCACAGGTATACTGTACTGCCATCCACAGGTATACTGTACGGGAACCCACAGGTATACTGTACTGCCACCCAAAGGTATACTGTACTGTCATCCTGCAATGAAACCTCATTTCCACTTCACCTTTTTTGCTTTTTCACACAGAGGAGTGGGGGGGGTGTTTGAGGATGCCAGTGACACGGGTATGTGAGATGATAATAATAATAATAATAAAATCTTTTTTTCTACAAGCACATGTACAAGGCATACAGGCCCAGCTTTTTTAATTTAAAGACATACTACTATAAAAAGCCACTTGTTATGCAGAGCATTTCCGACAAATTTTGGGCAATTTGTCCCAAAAATTAAAAACACCATCGACTAACACCCAGGTACCCCCTTTTTCTGATAGGGGAACATGGACAACGTATGAACTGAGGCCTTTGCTATCGAGATTTTTAAAAAAATGAGACTTTTCAACACATTAAAACATTTATGGTCTATAACAAAACCCCACACTTTCCCTTCCCCGGGTTTATTTCCCGATCCTCATACAAGCACATGATTTCTTTTAAAGGGTTTAATTTTTGGGGGTGGTGGAATGTTGTATGTGATGGGTTTTGTGTGTGGCAAGCCCGGGGGCCTATGTGGGGGCCCCAGGTGGGTAACACTGCCAGACGTATGATGTTAAAAGAATAACCACCGGGCCTTTGTGGATGAGTG
This sequence comes from Cherax destructor, assembly GCA_009830355.1. Lineage (NCBI taxonomy): Eukaryota > Metazoa > Arthropoda > Malacostraca > Decapoda > Parastacidae > Cherax > Cherax destructor. The sequence goes on along the minus strand of WNWK01016319.1, from coordinate 389 downwards.
GCATCAACCCCTGTGTTTCCACATTTAAAATTATACGCTTCCAAGTTAAATCACTATTTTTTGTGACCCCTTTCCACTAACAATTTAGATTCACTAGGTCATTTGTACTATGTATTGGCATTCTAATTATTTAATTATATGTGATAAATCAAAATTTTATGTGAACATTAAGACATATGTCAACCCCCCCCTTTTTTAGTTTTTTTTTCCCCGTGTTTTTATTTCTATATTTTATCACTATTTTCACTGGTTAACAAAGGTATACACTGGTTATAACAAAGGAACACCTTAGAATCCAAAACAAGTTTTATCACTGGCAGCGGAAAGGTCCGGGGAAATTTTCCTTTTCTCACCTCCATTTAAAAATTTTTTCCATGCTGATTTCTGAT
>WNWK01016318.1:20000-45250 GCA_009830355.1 Cherax destructor | reverse complement strand
GGACAACACTAGGACCCTCAGGAACACTGTCCTCCAGGACAACACTAGGACCCTCAGGAGCACTGTCCTCCATGACAACACTAGCACCCTCAGGAGCACTGTCCTCCAGGATAACACTAGCACTCTCAGGAGCACTGTCCTCCAGGACAACATTAGCACCCTCAGGAGCACTGTCCTCCAGGATAACACTAGCACCCTTAGGAGCACTGTCCTCCAGGACAACACTAGCACCCTCAGGAGCACTGTCCTCCAGGATAACACTAGCACCCTCAGGAACACTGTCCTCCAAGACATCACTAGCACCCTCAGGAGCTCTGTCCTCCAGGATAACACTAGCACCCTCAGGAGCTTTGTCCTCCAGGATAACACTAGCACTCTCAGGAGCACTGTCCTCCAGGACAACATTAGCACCCTCAGGAGCACTGTCCTCCAGGATAACACTAGCACCCTCAGGAGCACTGTCCTCCAAGACATCACTAGCACCCTCAGGAACACTGTCCTCCAAGACATCACTAGCACCCTCAGGAGCACTGTCCTCCAGGATAACACTAGCACCCTCAGGAGCACTGTCCTCCAGGACAACACTAGGACCCTCAGGAGCACTGTCCTCCAGGACAACTCTAGGATCCTCAAGATCACTGTCCTCCAGGACAACACTAGCACCCTCAGGAGCACTGTCCTCCAAGACATCACTAGCACCCTCAGGAACACTGTCCTCCAAGACATCACTAGCACCCTCAGGAGCACTGTCCTCCAGGATAACACTAGCACCCTCAGGAGCACTCTCCTCCAGGACAACACTAGGACCCTCAGGAGCACTGTCCTCCAGGACAACACTAGGACCCTCAGGAGCACTGTCCTCCAGGACAACACTAGGACCCTCAGGAGCACTGTCCTCCAGGATAGCACTAGCACCCTCAGGAGCACTGTCCTCCAGGACAACACTAGCACCCTCAGGAGCACTGTCCTCCAGGATAGCACTAGCACCCTCAGGAGCACTGTCCTCCAGGTCAACACTAACACCCTAGAATAACATTTGTGAAGGGATTCAGGGAAACCGGTTAGCTAGACTTGAGTCCTGGATGTGCTAAGTACAGTTCCTGCACTCTGAAGGATTGGTGGTGTTGCGGGTTTATAACTGTAGTGTAGGCGCACCTCTGGCTTGACAGTGATGGAGTGAATGATGATGAAAGTGTTTCTTCTTCTTGTCACCCTGCCTTGGTGGGAAACGGCCGATGTGTTAATAAAAACAAAAATATACGCCGCTGGATGAACCCTCTTGTAACCAGCTGGCCCAGTGGCTTACGCGCTGGCCTGGAGTTTAAGTCTCACTGGCCATGAGTTCAAACCCCACCCGTTCCATGATTTGAGGGGAAATTCCGTCAGTCCTTAAAATCCCTGATGGGCGAAACGTTTTATCAATCCCATAAGCCGCATATTACATCTTATTCACAGGTCCTTTCATTTTGCCGTTATTGAAGATTTCCCCGGTGACCTCCGCCGGGTTACTGACCTGCCAGCCTAGTGTGACCTCACGTGTTACTGACCTGCCAGCCTAGTGTGACCTCACGTGTTACTGACCTGCCAGCCTAGTGTGACCTCACGTGTTACTGACCTGCCAGCCTAGTGTGACCTCACGTGTTACTGACCGGCCACCCTAGTGTGACCTCACGTGTTACTGACCTGCCAGCCTAGTGTGACCTCACGTGTTACTGACCTGCCAGCCTAGTGTGACCTCACGCATCATGATGTTCATTATTAATAATGCTCGCTGTGACATTAATGATAAGATTTTAAATAATATATATATATATATATATATATATATATATATATATATATATATATATATATATATATATATATATATATATATATATATATATATATAATATGGTACAAAAGATTTAAGAGATACATTGTTGATATAACGATGACATATACAGTACACGAGGTGTGAGAGATACATGTCTAGTACATATTGTTACATGTTTGTCACTGATTATAATGCGAAAATCTCATCCAGCTCCTCAGAGCTGGGGCGCGTGCCCAGAGTCGCTTTAACAGAAAACTAGCTGCCCTGGGATCCCTAGTTACCCTGTTGAGTCTTTTGCCCATCTCCTTGAGGAACTTAGATGCACTCTTTCCCCATGAGCCAAGGGTCTCTGAGCCTATGGGAACAAACATATAATGATGGGCAAGTTCTCCATATTTTCTCGACTTCTGGGACTCCCTGAAGGTGGCAGCTGCCCCTCTTTCCTCCCTGGTGTATTGGAGATAGGTATCAGCCAAGGTAGATGCACATGTGTAGTCCCACACCACCTGCTTGCCGTCTGTCCGGGCTTGAAGGGTGATACCATCTGGACGCTTTTGGCTGCCATCAGATCTGCATAGTTGAGGTGGCTCCCTTACTGCTGGGCATCCGGCTGTTGTGAGGCTCCTCTTGATAATGTTATTAACCTCTTCATGTCTTGCAATGGTTATGGCGAGTGGTGGAAAGAGGTACCAGTGTATATTACGTGGCTAAAATCTAAACATACCGCCTTGTAATTTGTAGTCGTATATCCTCAGATGTGTACACAGGATATATATATATATATATATATAATATATATATATATATATATATATATATATATATATATATATATATATATATATATATATATATATATATATATATATATATATATATATATATTTATAATATATATCATTTATATAAAGTAATATTAAATCAACTTAAGTGGCCTGTGCTGTACATAGCAGAATTTAGTTAAAGAAATACGCTTGTTTAAGTTAGGTTATGTGAGGTTTGTAAGTTAGGTTTGTTAAAAAAATAATCATTTTATATCACTGTCAATAAAAAATTATATATAACAATCTGTAAAAAATTTTTTTTGGGGGAAAAAGAAATTTACAGATTAATAGATATAATTTTTTCGTGGAAAAGTCCAATTTTTAAGCGGGTTCTGTTATTCAGCCACAAAATATACACCGAGAAGTGTATTTCTCTGAGTGTATCTACACTCAGAGTGTATATACACTCTGAGTTGACTTTAATCTCTATTTTAGGTATTAAAACCAGTATTTATACCTAAATAATGTATATTAGAGCATATTTCCTCAATTCTGTTTATACACAGCTGTATAAACATTTAAAAATATACCAGAAATGTTATAAATGGAGTAAAGGGGACTTTAAAACAATATCAATATATAAAAGAAGTAAAGGTGCCCTTCCCTGTGAGTGGTATTCTGGTGGGCGTGAGGGTATGACCCTCGTCTAGTAGATAGGTTTTAAACCATATTAAGCTTGGAATACAACTTTATAGGCACTTAAAAATAGTATATATCTCAGTATATATATACACACAATTTCCTTTAAACCCTATTTTAGGTATTAGGGTGAGGAACCTCAGGTATCGTGTAACAGATGGGTTTAAAACCTAACATATTAACGGTCATTACCATGACACTTTGTAACGCTAGAGGCACGAAGATTTGGTCACCCACCGTCTGGAAGACCACGACCTGAGTCACTCCAGGTCACTCCAGGTCACTCCAGGTCACTCCAGGTCACTACAGGTCACTCCAGGTCACTCCTAAAACCCATCCAAGGTTCAGTTCCAGGTAGATGCTGTATCACCCCCACTACCCACACTGCTGCATCACCCCCACTACCCACACTGCTGCATCACCCTCCACTACCCACACTGCTGTATCACCCCCACTACCCACACTGCTGTATCACCCCCACTACCCACACTGCTGTATCACCCCCACTACCCACACTGCTGCATCACCCCCACTACCCACACTGCTGTATCACCCCACTCCCACACTGCTGCATCACCCCACTACCCACACTGCTGCATCACCCTCCACTACCCACACTGCTGCATCACCCTCACTACCCACACTACTGCATCCCTCCACTACCCACACTGCGCATCACCCTCCACTAACGCATCACTCCCGCCACTGCGCATCCTCCACTACCCACACTGCTGCATCACGCCCATACTCCCATCCACTGCTGCATCACCCTCCACTACCCACACTGCGCATCACCCTCACTACCCACACTGCTGCATCACCTCACTACCCACACTGCTCATCACCCTCCACTCACCCACACTGCTGCATCACCCTCCACTACCCACACTGCTGCATCACCCTCACTACCCACACTGCTGCATCACCTCCACTGCCCACACTGCTGCATCACCCTCACTACCCCACTAGCTGCATCACCCTCACTCCCACACTGCTGCATCACCTCCACTACCCACACTGCTGCATCACCCTCCACTACCCAAGCTCGCATCACTCCCCACTACGCTCTTACACTGCGCATCACCCTCCCACTACCCACTGCTGCATCATCACCTCCACTACCCACACTGCTCGCATCACTCCTGCACTAACCGCATCACCCTCACTACACTGCTGCATCACCCTCACTACCCACACTGATGCATCACCCTCCACTACCCACACTGCTGCATCACCCTCACTACCCACACTGCTGCATCACCCTCACTACCCACACTGATGCATCACCCTCCACTACCCACACTGCTGCATCACCCTCACTACCCACACTGCTGCATCACCCTCCACTACCCACACTGATGCATCACCCTCACTACTCACACTGCTGCATCACCCTCACTACCCACACTGCTGCATCACCCCACTACCCACACTGCTGCATCACTTCCACTACCCACACTGCTGCATCACCCTCCACTACCACACTGCTGCATCACCCCACTACCCACACTGCTGCATCACTTCCACTACCCACACTGCGCATCACCTCCACTACCCACACTGCTGCATCACCCTCACTACCCACACTGCTGCATCACCCTCACTACCCACACTGCTGCATCACCCTCCACTACCCACACTGCTGCATCACCCTCCACTACCCACACTGATGCATCACCCTCACTACTCACACTGCTGCATCACCCTCACTACCCACACTGCTGCATCACCCCCACTACCCACACTGCTGCATCACTTCCACTACCCACACTGATGCATCACCCTCACTACCCACACTGCTGCATCACCCTCACTACCCACACTGATGCATCACCCTCCACTACCCACACTGCTGCATCACCCTCACTACCCACACTGCTGCATCACCCTCCACTACCCACACTGCTGCATCACCCCCACTACCCACACTGCTGCATCACTTCCACTACCCACACTGCTGCATCACCCTCCACTACCCACACTGCTACTGGATTATACTCACTTAGGAAGCAATGGCCTCCAAATTACTAGGTACTGCCGGACATGTGTTAGTTTCACTAACTAGTCGGAATTTTGTGCTTTTCCACGATACTGAGGAAGTAGAGTCTGCCTCATCAGATATACACCGTGAGGTGCATATCTGTGTATATATGCTGAGAGATATACACCGTGAGGCGCATATCTGTGTATATATGCTGAGAGATATACACCGTGAGGTGCATATCTGTGTATATATGCTGAGAGCTTACTTTAGTCTCTATTTTAGAGACTAAAGCATTCTTGATGGCTGTGAACATGTGTAGTGGAAAGGTTTCAAACCCCATTAACCAACTCTACACCATCCATTCATCTATTACTCTCTCTTTCTCTCTCTCTCTCTCTCTCTCTGTCACACACACACACGTGGTTCTGAGCTCTGAATACATAGTAGTGTTACAAGTGTAGAGGGTAACAGGAGTTGAATGGGAAAAGCCAGACTGTAAAAGGGAGGACAACACAGGTATGAGGAACTTCCTGCAGGAGGTTCAGTGGGACAGAGACGTGGTAGGAAAGTCAGTAAACGAAATGATGGAATATGTACCAACAACATGCAAGGAAGCAGAGGAGAGGTTTGTTCCCAAGGGCAACAGAAATAATGGGAAGACCAGAACGAGCCCTTGGTTTACCCGAAGGTGTAGCGAGGCAAAGACTAAGTGCGTTAGAGAATGGAAAAAGTACAGAAGGCAAAGGACCCAGGAAAATAAGGAGATTAGTCGAAGAGCCAGAAACGAGTATGCACAGATAAGGAGGGAGGCCCAGCGGCAGTATGAAAAAACATTAGGTTTAAGGAGGTATTTACAGTGGAGACAGGAAGGACCCTAGGAAGACAGAACAGAGGGGGACACCAACAAGGAATATACCAAGTGTTGGATGACATACACACAACTGAGGAGGAGGTGAAGCTGCTAAGTGACCTTGATACCTCAAAGGCGATGGGACCGGACAACATCTCCCCGTGGGTCCTTAGAGAGGGAGCAGAGATGCTGTGTGTACCACTAACCACAATCTTCAACACATCCCTTGAAACTGGGCAACTACCTGAGGTATGGAAGATGGCAAATGTAGTCCCCATTTTGAAAAAAGGAGACAGAAACGAGGCACTAAACTACAGACCTGTGTCACTGACGTGTATAGTGTGCAAAGTCATGGAGAAGATTATCAGGAGGAGAGTGGTGGAGAACCTAAAACGGAACAATCCTATAAACGACAACCAGCACGGATTCATGGAAGGCAAATCCTGTGTCACAAACCTACTGGAGTTTTATGACAAGATAACATAAGTAAGACACGAGAGAGAGGGGTGGGTTGACTGCATTTTCTTGGACTGCAAGAAGGCGTTCAACACAATTCCTCACAAGAGATTAGTGCAGAAGCTAGAGGATCAGGCGTGTATAACAAGAAGGGCACTGCAATGGATCAGAGAATACCTGACAGGGAGGCAACAACGAGTCATGGTACGTGATGAGGTATCACAGTGGGCGCCTGTGACGAGCGGGGTCCCACAGGGGTCAGTCCTAGGACCAGTGCTATTTTTGGTATATGTGAATGACATGATGGAAGGGATAGACTCAGAAGTGTCCCTGTTTGCAGATGATGTGAAGTTAATGAGAAGAATTATATCAGATGAGGATCAGACAGGACTTCAAAGAGACCTGGACAGGCTGGACACCTGGTCCAGCAACTGGCTTCTCGAATTTAACCCCACCAAATGCAAAGTCATGAAGATCGGGGAAGGGCAAAGAAGACCGCAGACAGAGTATAGGCTAGGTGGACAAAGACTGCAAACCTCACTCAAGGAGAAAGATCTTGTGGTGAGTATAACACCAAGCACGTCTCCGGAAGCACACATCAACCAGATAACTGGTGCAGCATATGGGCGCCTGGCAAACCTGAGAATAGCGTTCCGATACCTTAGTAAGGAATCGTTCAAGACACTGTACACCGTGTACGTCAGGCCCATACTAGAGTATGCAGCACCAGTTTGGAACTCACACCTGGTCAAGCACGTCAAGAAATTTGAGAAAGTGCAAAGGTTTGCAACAAGGTTAGTTCCAGAGCTAAAGGGAATGTCCTACGAAGAAAGGCTAAGGAAAATCGGCCTGACGACACTGGAGGATAGGAGGGTCAGGGGAGACATGATAACGACATACAAAATACTGCGTGGAATAGACAAGGTGAACAGAGACAGGATATTCCAGAGATGGGACACAGAAACAAGGGGTCACAATTGGAAGCTGAAGACTCAGATGAGTCAAAGGGATGTTAGGAAGTATTTCTTCAGTCATAGAGTTGTCAGGAAGTGGAATAGTCTGGCAAGTGATGTAGTGGAGGCAGGAACCATACATAGCTTTAAGACGAGGTATGATAAAGCTCATGGAGCAGGGAGAGAGAGGACCCAGTAGCGATCAGTGAAGAGGCGGGGACAGGAGCTATGTCTCGACCCCTGCAACCACAATTAGGTGAGTACACACAGCAAGACTAGTCCCAGAGCTAAGGGGTCGTACGAAGAAAGGTTAAGGGAAATTGACCTGATAACACTGGAGGACAGGAGAGATAGGGGGGACATGATAACGACATATAAAATACTGAAAGGAATTGACAAGGTGGATAGGGACAGGATGTTCCAGAGATGTGACACAGAAACAAGGGGTCACAATTGGAAGAGTCATAAGGATGTCAGGAAGTAATTCTTTAGTCAAAGAATTGTCAGGAAGTGGAACAGTCTGAAAAGTGAGGTGGTGGAGGCAGGATCCATACATAGCTTTAAGAAGAGGTATGATAAAGCTCACTGAGCAGTGAGAAAGTGACCTTGTAGCGACCAGTGAAGAGGCGGAGCCAGGAGCTATGACTCGACCCCAACAACCACAATTAGGTGAGTACACTCACACAGTTTTCAGTCATCAATATCACCTACCTCACTGTCACCTACCTCACTGTCACCTACCTCACCGTCACCTACCTCACTGTCACCTACCTCACCGTCACCTACCTCACTGTCACCTACAACACCGTCACCTACCTCACCGTCACCTACCTCACCGTCACCTACCTCACTGTCACCTACCTCACTGTCACCTACCTCACCGTCACCTACCTCACCGTCACCTACCTCACCGTCACCTACCTCACTGTCACCTACCTCACCGTCACCTACCTCACCGTCACCTACCTCACCGTCACCTACCTCACCGTCACCTACCTCACTGTCACCTACCTCACCGTCACCTACCTCACCGTCACCTACCTCACTGTCACCTACCTCACCGTCACCTACCTCACCGTCACCTACCTCACCGTCACCTACCTCACCGTCACCTACCTCACTGTCACCTACCTCACCGTCACCTACCTCACCGTCACCTACCTCACCGTCACCTACCTCACCGTCACCTACCTCACCGTCACCTACCTCACCGTCACCTACCTCACCGTCACCTACCTCACTGTCACCTACCTCACTGTCACCTACCTCACCGTCACCTACCTCACTGTCACCTGCCTCACTGTCACCTACCTCACTGTCACCTACCTCACTGTCACCTACCTCACTGTCACCTACCTCACTGTCACCTCACTCACTGTCACCTGCCTCACTGTCACCTCCTCACCGTCACCTCCTCATGTCACTACCTCACTGTCACCTACCTCACTGTCACCTACTCACGTCACCTACCTCCACGTCACCTACCTCACCGTCACCTACCTCACGTCACCTACCTCACTGTCACCTACCTCACTGTCACCTACCTCACTGTCACCTACCTCACGTCACTACCACCTGTCACCTACCTCACTGTCACCTACCTCATACCTACTCACCGTCCTCACCACTCACTGTCACCTACCTCACTGTCACCTACCTACGTCACCTACCCTCACCTGTCACCTTCCTCACGTCACCTCCCTCACTCAGTCACCTACCTCATATGTCACCTACCTCACTGTCACCTACCTACTGTCACCTACTCACGTCACCTCCTCACTGTCACCTACCCACTTCACCTATCAATCTGTACCTACCGTCACCTCTACTACTCATCACCTACCTCACGTCACCTCTCATCACTGTCACCTACCTCACGTCACCACTGCTCACTGTCACCTACCTCACTGTCACCTACCACTTCACTCTCATGTACCTACCTTCTATATACTACCACGTCACCTCCTCATACATGTCACCGACCTCACCTGTTCACCTACCTCATGTACCATGTATCCACTGTCCCTTCCTCATTCTGTATCCTACGATCCTGTCACCTACCTCATCTGTCACGATCCTTCCTCATATTCATGTGATCCACGTCACTCTCCTCATATACCATGTCACCGACCTCCTGTCACTACTACATGTCACCTTACTCATAGTACACTTGACTCACGGTCCCTACCTCACTTATACATGTCACGTCCTTCACTCACTATACATGATCCACGACCCTTCCTCTATTCATGTGATCACGATCCTTCCTCACTAGTACTACATGTGATCCACGTCCTTACTCATATCTGTGCATCCACGGTCACCTTACCTACTAATCACTGATCACGGATCCCTTCCTCATATAAACATGTGATCCACGGATCCTTCCTCATATAACACTGTGATCCACGGATCCCTTCCTCATATATACATGTGATCCACGGATCCTTCCTCATATATACATGTGATCACGGATCCCTTCCTCATATAATACATGTGACCCACGGATCCTTCCTCATATAATACATGTGATCACGGATCCCTTCCTCATATACATGGATCACGATCTTTCATAGTCACATCATATATCATGTGATCACGGATCCCTTCCTCATATATCATGGATCCACGGATCCTTCCTCATATAATACATGTGATCCGTCTACCTTTCATGATCGATCCTTCCTCATATAACACATGTGACCCACGGATCCCTTCTCATTAATACATGTGATCCACGGATCCTTCCTCATATAATACATGTGATCCACGGATCCTCTCATCTCAATGATGACCTACATGTGATCCTGGACCTTCTCATATAATACATGTGATCCACGGATCCCTTCCTCATATATCATGTGATCCACGGACCCCTTCCTCATAATACATGTGATCCACGGATCCCTTCCTCATATAATACATGTGATCCACGGACTCTTCCTCATATAATACATGTGATCCACGGATCCTTCTCATATATACATGTGATCCACGGATCCTTCTCATATAATACATGTGATCCACGGAACCCTTCCTCATATAATACATGTGATACACGGATCCCTTCCTCATATAACACATGTGATCCACGGATCCCTTCCTCATATAACACATGTGATCCACGGATCCTTCCTCACTATAACACATGTGATCCACGGATCCTTCCTCATAAAATACATGTGATCACGGATCCCTTCACTCACTTAATACATGTGATCCACGGATCCTTCTCATATATACATGTGATCCACGGATCTCTCATTACCTGACACGTCCTTCCATATATACATGTGATCCACGGATACCTCCTCATATAATACATGTGATCCACGGATCCTTCCTCATATAATACATGTGATCCACGGATCCTTCCTCATATAACTACTGTGATCCACGGATCCCTTCCTCATATAATCATGTGATCCACGATCCTTCCTCATATAATACATGTGATCCACGTACCTTCTCTATAATCACCATGGATCACGGATCCTTCCTCACATATACACTTGACCTCACGGACCTTCCTCATATAATACTGTGATCACGGATCCCTTCCTCATATATACCATGTGATCCTACGGTCCCTCCTCATATACATACCACGTAGATCACGGATCCTTCTCACTACATCCCTACTCATATCACATGTGATCCTACGGATCCCTCCTCATGTACCTTACGGATACCTTCCCTTTCACATATCATGTATCGGATCCTTCACTTCACTACATGTGATCACGGATCCCTTACCTCACTGTCAACTACATGTGACTCACGGATCCCTTCACTCATATAACTGTGATCTCACGGATCCTTCCTCATTAACCATTGATCCACGGACCTTCTCATATACATGTGATCCACGGATCCTTCTCATTCATATACATACTGTGATCCACGGATCCTTCTCATATAACACATGTGATCCACGGATCCCTTCCTCATATAACACATGTGATCCACGGATCCCTTCCTCATATAACACATGTGATCCACGGATCCCTTCCTCATATAATACATGTGATCCACGGATCCTTCCTCATATAATACATGTGATCCACGGATCCCTTCCTCATATAATACATGTGATCCACGGATCCTTCTCATATAATACATGTGATCCACGGAACCTTCCTCATATAATACATGTGATCCACGGATCCTTCTCATATAATACATGTGATCCACGGACCTTCCTCATATAATACATGTGATCACGGATCCTTCTCATAACACATGTGATCACGGATCCTTCCTATATACATGATCCACATCTCTATAACATGTGATCCACGGATCCTTCTCATATAATACATGTGATCCACGGATCCCTTCCTCTATAATACATGTGATCCACGGATCCTTCCTCATATAATACATGTGATCCAGGATCCTTCTCATATAATACATGTGATCCACGGATCCTTCTCATATAATACATGTGATCCACGGACCTTCTCATATAACATGTGATCCACGGATCCTTCTAAAACATGATCACGACTTCCTCATAATACATGGACACGGACCTTCCTCATATAACATGTGATCCACGGATCCCTTCTCATATAAACATGTGATCCACGGATCCTTCCTCATATAAACATGTGATCCACGGATCCCTTCCTCATATAATACATGTGATCCACGGATCCTTCCTCTATAATACATGTGATCCACGGATCCTTCCTCATATAATACATGTGATCCACGGATCCTTCCTCATATAATACATGTGATCCACGGATACCTTCCTCATATAATACATGTGATCCACGGATACCTTCCTCATATAATACATGTGATCCACGGATCCCTTCCTCATATAATACATGTGATCCACGGATCCCTTCCTCATATAATACATGTGATCCACGGATACCTTCCTCATATAATACATGTGATCCACGGATCCCTTCCTCATATAATACATGTGATCCACGGATCCCTTCCTCATATAATACATGTGATCCACGGATCCCTTCCTCATATAATACATGTGATCCACGGATCCCTTCCTCATATAATACATGTGATCCACGGATCCCTTCCTCATATAATACATGTGATCCACGGATCCCTTACTCATATAATACATGTGATCCACGGATCCCTTCCTCATATAATACATGTGATCCACGGATCCCTTCCTCATATAATACATGTGATCCACGGATCCCTTCCTCATATAATACATGTGATCCACGGATCCCTTCCTCATATAATACATGTGATCCACGGATCCCTTTCCTCATATAATACATGTGATCCACGGATCCTTCCTCATATAATACATGTGATCCACGGATCCTTCCTCATATAATACATGTGATCCACGGATCCCTTCCTCATATAATACATGTGATCCACGGATCCTTCTCATATAATACATGTGATCCACGGATCCCTTCCTCATATAATACATGTGATCCACGGATCCTTCCTCATATAATACATGTGATCCACGGATCCTCTCATATTACATCCACGGATACCTTCTCATATACAATGTGATCCACGGATCCCTTCCTCATATAACACATGTGATCCACGGAACCCTTCCTCATATAATACATGTGATACACGGATCCCTTCCTCATATAACACATGTGATCCACGGATCCCTTCCTCATATAACACATGTGATCCACGGATCCCTTCCTCATATAACACATGTGATCCACGGATCCTTCTCATATAATACATGTGATCCACGGATCCTTCCTCATATAATACATGTGATCCACGGATCCCTTCCTCATATAATACATGTGATCCACGGATACCTTCCTCATATAATACATGTGATCCACGGATCCCTTCCTCATATAATACATGTGATCCACGGATCCTTCCTCATATAATACATGTGATCCACGGATCCTTCCTCATATAATACATGTGATCCACGGATCCTTCCTCATATAATACATGTGATCCACGGATCCTTCCTCATATAATACATGTGATCCACGGATCCCTTCCTCATATAATACATGTGATCCACGGATCCTTCCTCATATAATACATGTGATCCACGGATCCTTCCTCATATAATACATGTGATCCACGGATCCTTCCTCATATAATACATGTGATCCACGGATACCTTCCTCATATAATACATGTGATCCACGGATCCTTCTCATATAATATGATAGATACCTCTCATATATCATGTGATCCACGGATCCCTTCCTCATATAATACATGTGATCCACGGATCCTTCCTCATATAATACATGTGATCCACGGATCTTCTATAATACATGTGATCACGGATCCTTCTATATATACATGTGATCCACGGATCCCTTCCTCATATAATACATGTGATCCACGGATCCTTCCTCATATAATACATGTGATCCACGGATCCTTCCTCATATAATACATGTGATCCACGGATCCCTTCCTCATATAATACATGTGATCCACGGATCCCTTCCTCATATAATACATGTGATCCACGGATCCCTTCATCATATAATACATGTGATCCACGGATCCCTTCCTCATATAATACATGTGATCCACGGATCCCTTCCTCATATAATACATGTGATCCACGGATCCCTTCCTCATATAATACATGTGATCCACGGATCCCTTCCTCATATAATACATGTGGTGAGTAAATCTCTAATAAGTTAGGGCAGCCTCCTTCCATGAAGACTAAGTTTGCCTTGTTATAGTGTGTGACCTTGTAGTTAGTGTGACCTTGTAGTTAGTGTGACCTTGTAGTTAGTGTGACCTTGTAGTTAGTGTGACCTTGTAGTTAGTGTGACCTTGTAGTTAGTGTGACCTTGTAGTTAGTGTGACCTTGTAGTTAGTGTGACCTTGTAGTTAGTGTGACCTTGTAGTTAGTGTGACCTTGTAGTTAGTGTGACCTTGTAGTTAGTGTGACCATTTTGCCCAGAGGTGTGAGCAAAGCTCACACCTCTCCAACACAATTGTCCTCAAAGATTTGTTAAGTTATACCATGAATTAAGGTAAGATCCTGGACTTCACCTTACCAAACAACGCAAATGTGATAGTAATTATGGACAAGGTAGATTATACTGGAAAATGAACATGTTATTAGAAGATAGGGGTACTTACGTGCCTCTTAAGCCGTGTAGCCTCTTACAACGGCCTACGTATCTTGCAACAACGGCCCGTGTACCTTGCTACAACGGCCAGTGTACCTTGCAACAACGGCCCGTGTACCTTGCTACAACGGCCTGTGTACCTTTCAACAACGGCCCGTGTACCTTGCAACAATGGCTAGTGTACCTTGCAACAACTTACCTGTTGTGTGAATATGGTTATATATAATTCCGACAAGTTGATAAGACATGTGTAGCAGTTAGGAGTCTTTGTTCCGAAACGTATCCCCTACAGAGCAGGCTTCCTCACTCGAGTACACGAGAGACACCAGAAGCAACTTCACGTTGTTCCAGACTGTGGAGCAGAACTCTTCTCCAGGCTGAAGGACTGACCACCTCAACACTACGTCTTCAAGACTGAGGGACTGACCCCTCAACACTACGTCTTCAAGACTGAAGGACTGACCACCTCAACACTACGTCTTCAAGACTGAGGGACTGACCCCTCAACACTACGTCTTCAAGACTGAGGACTGACCCTCAACACTACGTCTTCAAGACTGAGGGACTGACCCCCTCAACACTACGTCTTCAAGACTGAGGGACTGACCACCTCAACACTACGTCTTCAAGACTGAGGGACTGACCCCTCAACACTACGTCTTCAAGACTGAGGGACTGACCACCTCAACACTACGTCTTCAAGACTGAGGGACTGACCCCTCAACACTACGTCTTCAAGACTGAGGGACTGACCCCTCAACACTACGTCTTCAAGACTGAAGGACTGACCACCTCAACACTACGTCTTCAAGACTGAGGGACTGACCCTCAACACTACGTCTTCAAGACTGAGGACTGACCCCTCAACACTACGTCTTCAAGACTGAGGGACTGACCACCTCAACACTACGTCTTCAAGACTGAGGGACTGACCACCTCAACACTACGTCTTCAAGACTGAGGGACTGACCCCCTCAACACTACGTCTTCAAGACTGAAGGACTGACCACCTCAACACTACGTCTTCAAGACTGAGGGACTGACCACCTCAACACTACGTCTTCAAGACTGAGGGACTGACCCTCAACACTACGTCTTCAAGACTGAAGGACTGACCCCTCAACACTACGTCTTCAAGACTGAAGGACTGACCACCTCAACACTACGTCTTCAAGACTGAGGACTGACCCTCAACACTACGTCTTCAAGACTGAAGGACTGACCACCTCAACACTACGTCTTCAAGACTGAAGGACTGACCCCTTCAGCACTACGTCTTCAAGACTGAAGGACTGACCACCTCAACACTACGTCTTCAAGACTGAGGGACTGACCCCTCAACACTACGTCTTCAAGACTGAAGGACTGACCACCTCAACACTACGTCTTCAAGACTGAAGGACTGACCACCTCAACACTACGTCTTCAAGACTGAAGGACTGACCACCTCAACACTACGTCTTCAAGACTGAAGGACTGACCCCCTCAACACTACGTCTTCAAGACTGAAGGACTGACCACCTCAACACTACGTCTTCAAGACTGAGGGACTGACCCCCTCAACACTACGTCTTCAAGACTGAAGGACTGACCACCTCAACACTACGTCTTCAAGACTGAGGGACTGACCCCTCAACACTACGTCTTCAAGACTGAAGGACTGACCACCTCAACACTACGTCTTCAAGACTGAAGGACTGACCCCCTCAGCACTACGTCTTCAAGACTGAAGGACTGACCACCTCAACACTACGTCTTCAAGACTGAGGACTGACCCTCAACACTACGTCTTCAAGACTGAAGGACTGACCACCTCAACACTACGTCTTCAAGACTGAGGGACGGACCACCTCAACACTACGTCTTCAAGACTGAGGGACTGACCCCTCAACACTACGTCTTCAAGACTGAGGGACTGACCCCTCAACACTACGTCTTCAAGACTGAAGGACTGACCACCTCAACACTACGTCTTCAAGACTGAGGGACTGACCACCTCAACACTACGTCTTCAAGACTGAGGGACTGACCCCCTCAACACTACGTCTTCAAGACTGAGGGACTGACCACCTCAACACTACGTCTTCAAGACTGAGGGACTGACCACCTCAACACTACGTCTTCAAGACTGAGGGACGGACCACCTCAACACTACGTCTTCAAGACTGAGGGACTGACCACCTCAACACTACGTCTTCAAGACTGAGGGACTGACCACCTCAACACTACGTCTTCAAGACTGAGGGACTGACCACCTCAACACTACGTCTTCAAGACTGAGGGACGGACCACCTCAACACTACGTCTTCAAGACTGAAGGACTGACCCCCTCAGCACTACGTCTTCAAGACTGAGGGACTGACCCCCTCAACACTACGTCTTCAAGACTGAGGGACTGATGACATCGTCTTCACTTCTCTACCTGCTGCTGCTTCCTCCTCTAAATTCGACTGAAGAAGCCTAGTGTGTAGAGGAAACGCTTCAGACTGAAGATTCCTCACTGACACCGTCGGTGTATCCATCACTATTGTTTTTTCAACACAAATGTCGACCAAAAAAGGAAAACGAAAGTTGTTGTTGCTGTCTTTAGTAATGTATACAGAAGAAGGGGGTTACTAGCCTCTTGCTCCCGGCATTTTAATCGCCTCTTACGACACGCATGAACGTCTTGATTTTCACCTTTGAGGAGGAAGTCAAATCACAACTAATTGATCAAAACTTGACAAAGGTCAACTAAGGTACGTCTCCCTTAGTACTCAAAATGAGAATGAGGTACCCACCGAGTACCTAATTGCTAAGGTACGTCTCCCTTAGTACTCAAAATGAGAATGAGGTACCCACCGAGTACCTAATTGCTAAGGTACGTCTCCCTTAGTACTCAAAATGAGAATGAGGTACCCACAATTAGGAGGTACCCACCTAATTGCTTCCTAAAACTAAGAGATAAGGTAAGATTTTATTGGGATTTTTAACCCAGAGAGTTATCCATCCAGGATAACCCAGGGAAGTCAGAGCGTCATCGAGGACTGTCTTACTTCCATTGTAGCCCTTCAATCTTGTCCCCCAGGATGCCACCCACACCAGTCTACTAACACCCAGGTAACTACTTACTGCTAGGTGAACAGGTACAACAGGAGTAAGGTGACTAACACCCAGGTACCTACTTACTGCTAGATGAATAGGGGCAACAGGTGTAAGGTGACTAACACCCAGATACCTACTTACTGCTAGGTGAACAGGGACAACAGGTGTAAGGTGACTAACACCCAGGTACCTACTTACTGCTAGGTGAACAGGAACAGCAGATGTCTTAAGGAAACACGACCTAATGTTTCCACCCAAACCGAGGATCGAACCACGGCCCTCAGTGTGTGAGCTGAATGCGCTACCAACCCAGCCACGGGACACCTAATGCCTCATGAAGTCAGCAACAGAAGCTAATGCGTCAACTGTCTTTGTATCCACTGTACTCGACTGTAGAAGCCTACTGTGTAGGCGATACGTTTCAGAATTAAGAAACCTAATTGTGTTATAGCTCCTGGCCCCGCCTCTTCACTGGTCGCTACTAGGTCCTCTCTCTCCCTGTTCCATGAGCTTTATCATACCTCGTCTTCAAACTATGGATGGTTCCTGCCTCCACTACGTCACGTGTGTGTGTGTGTTTGTGTGTGTGAATACACATTAATATTTTAGTGTAGTGAATAGGCATAAGAAGCTATAGGGATAGGGCCAGATTGTTAGTTGGTAGGCCTAATCTACTAGTGACCAAAAAAGCTGACTCTCTTGTCAGCTGGGACGGCACTACAAGACCCACCTCATTATCTTATTTCAAGGTTGAAGACGAGAGAGAGAGAGAGAGAGAGAGAGAGAGAGAGAGAGAGAGAGAGAGAGAGAGAGAGAGAGAGAGAGAGAGGGAAGGAGAGAGACGAGAGAAAGAGAGAGAGAGATGGAAGGAGAGAGAGAGAGGGAGGGAGAGAGAGACATGTAGGTAATAGCTCTTAGCTTTTAAATAAAGTCAGGAATCTTTAACCTAACCTCGTAGAACCCTGTGTAAGAGAGAGAGAGAGAGAGAGGAAGGGCGAGTATACATACGTAGAGCAGGGGTCAGAGTGCAGGGGTCAGAGTGCAGGGGTCAGAGTGCAGGGGCATCACGCAATATATTTTTAAAAACACGAATACCGTAATATTACTTACAAAACTAGTAATTTATTTTCCACATTAAAAAATAATATATCTTTCACGACAGTTACAAAAATTGCATAAAAACCTCACTGGAGCGTTTATAATAAATTAATTTTGAATAAAGAATTATTATCAAGACTTCACAAGCTCACTGGATATATATGCTGAGAGTATAAATGCTGAGAGTATATATGCTGAGAGTATATATGCTGAGAGTATATATGCTGATAGTATATATGCTGAGAGTATATATGCTGAGAGTATAAATGCTGAGAGTATATATGCTGAGAGTATATATGCTGAGAGTATAAATGCTGAGAGTATATATGCTGATAGTATATATGCTGAGAGTATATATGCTGAGAGTATATATGCTGAGAGTATATATGCTGAGAGTATATATGTTGAGAGTATATATGCTGAGAGTATATATGCTGATAGTATATATGCTGAGAATATATAAGCTGAGAGTATATATGCTGAGAGTATATATGCTGAGAGTATATATGCTGAGAGTATATATGCTGAGAGTATATATGTTGAGAGTATATATGCTGAGAGTATATATGTTGAGAGTATATATGCTGAGAGTATATATGCTGATAGTATATATGCTGAGAGTATATATGCTGAGAGTATATATGCTGAGAGTATATATGCTGAGAGTATATATGCTGAGAGTATATATGCTGAGAGTATATATGCTGAGAGTATATATGCCTCAGCTCATTTACAAGCTAACAGCTGTTATCCTGTCTCAGCTTATTTACAAGCTCAGCATTATCTAAGGTATGCCACTTCCCTCCCCCAAGATGCCACCTACAACAGTCACCTAACACCCAGGTACCTACTTACTGCTAGGTGAACAGTGACAGTAGGTGTAAGGAGACTAACACCCAGGTACCTACTTACTGCTAGGTGAACAGTGACAGTAGGTGTAAGGAGACTAACACCCAGGTACCTACTTACTGCTAGGTGAACAGTGACAGTAGGTGTAAGTAGACTAACACCCAGGTACCTACTTACTGCTAGGTGAACAGGGACAACAGGTGTAAGGAAACATATCCAACGTTGTTACCTGGTGCCAAGGGTACTACGCATCCTCAATGGTCGTCGTGTAGCCGATAGGTTTTAAACCCCATTAAACCAACCTTGCTAAGCTGTGAGTCTGTGAAGTTCCCTTCGTTGAACACTGTGTCTGTAACTGTTACGAGGACCAGTTAAACGACACATCACTTCCCCTGGTCTTTAATATCTTATTTTTGTCCCCTATTATCTACCTTGTCCATAATTACTATCGCATTTGCTTTGCCTGCTTTCGTAAGGTGAAGTCCAGGATCTTTACTTAATTCATGGTATAACTTAACAAATCTTTGAGGACAATTGTTGTTGTAGAGGTGTGAGCTTTGCTCACACCTCTACAACAAGAGCCACCTTCAAGGTTGGCGACATTGCAGACCTGGAGAGTATACAAAGAACTTTCACGGCACACATAAGTACGATAAGGCACCTAAATTACTGGGAACGGTTGAAGGTCCTTGATCTGTATTCCCTGGAACGCAGGCGAGAGAGATACATGATAATATACATTTGGAAAATCCTAGATTGATTAGTACCAAACTTGCACACGAAAATCACTCCCTATGAAAGCAAAAGACTCGGCAGGAGTTGCAACATTCCCTCAATGAAAAGCAGGGGCGCCACTAGTACACTGAGAGACAACACAATAAGTGTCCGGGGCCCAAGACTGTTCAACTGCCTCCCAGTATACATATGAGGGATTACCAATAGACCCCAGGCTGTCTTCAAGAGGGGGCTGGACAGGCACCTAAAGTCAGTACCTGACCAACCGGGCTGTGGTTTGTATGTCGGTTTACGTACGGCCAGCAGTAACAGCCTGGTTGATCAGGCTCTGATCCACCATGAGGCCGGGTCTCAGACCGAGCCGCTGGGGCGTTGACCCCCGAAACCCTCTCCAGGTATTCTCCAGGTAAACGGCTGGATAACATTAGGACGTTTTTCCATAAGACACCTGTTGTCCATGTTCACCCATCAGTAAAATGGGTACCTGGGTGTTAGTGGACTGGTGTGGGTGGCATCCTGGGACAAAACTGACCTAATTTACCGGAAATGCTCAACATAACAAGCGGCTTTCTATATAGTAGTATGTCATTGATGTCAACTATGGTCTGTATACCTTGTACATGTACTGGTAGTAAATAAAGATATTATTATTATTATTATTATTATTATTATTATTATTATTATTATTATGATTATTATTATTATTATTATTATTATTATTATTTATTATTATTATTATTATTATTATTATTATTATTATTATCATCATTATTATTATTATTATTATTATTATTATTATTATTATTATTATTATTATTATCATTATTATTATTATTATTATTATTGTTATTATTATTATTATTATTATTATTATTATTATTATTATTATTATTATTATTATTATTATTATTATTATTATTATTAATATCATTATTATTATTATTATTATTATTATTATTATTATTATTATTATTATTATTATTATTATTATTATTATTATTATTATTATTATTATTATTATGTGCGGGTTATTTGTGTATGTGTGGCTGTGTGCTCACTTATCCTCTCATCTGTCCCCGTGACAGTCACCACACCCCCGTGACAGTCACCACACCCCCGTGACAGTCACCACACCCCCGTGACAGTCACCACACCCCCGTGACAGTCACCACACCCCTGTAACAGTCACCACACCCCCAGTACAGCAGTGCCCAAGGCACTGCAGGTGCCACCATGATTAGGTAAGTTTATTAAGGGACTGGTACACACAAGTACAATTATTCAGTGTAAATTACCTAAGATAAACCATAAAAGTCAGAGAAAGTCACTTATTTCCGTTGGGGCCTTGATATTTCCATTGGGGCCTTGATATTTCCATTGGGGCCTTGATATTTCCATTGGGAGCCTTGATATTTCCATTGGGGCCTTGATATTTCCATTGGGAGCCTTGATATTTCCATTGGAAGCTTTGATATTTTCATTGGGGCCTTGATATTTCCATTGGGGCCTTGATATTTCCATTGGGGCCTTGATATTTACATTGGGAGCCTTGATATTTCCATTGGAAGCTTTGATATTTTCATTGGGGCCTTGATATTTCCATTGGGGCCTTGATATTTCCATTGGGGCCTTGATATTTACATTGGGAGCCTTGATATTTCCATTGGAAGCTTTGATATTTTCAGTGGGGCCTTGATATTTCCATTGGGGCCTTGATATTTCCATTGGGCCTTGATATTTCCATTAGGAGCCTTGATATTTCCATTGGGGCCTTGATATTTCCATTGGGAGCGTTGATATTTCCATTGGGAGCTTTGATATTTCCATTGGGGCCTTGATATTTCCATTGGGGCCTTGATATTTCCATTGGGGCCTTGATATTTCCATTAGGAGCCTTGATATTTCCATTGGGAGCCTTGATATTTCCATTGGGGCCTTGATATTTCCATTGGGGCCTTGATATTTCCATTGGGGCCTTGATATTTCCATTGGGAGCCTTGATATTTCCATTGAGAGCTTTGATATTTCCATTGGGGCCTTGATATTTCCATTGGGGCCTTGATATTTCCATTGGGGCCTTGATATTTCCATTAGGAGCCTTGATATTTCAATTGGGAGCCTTGATATTTCCATTGGGGCCTTGATATTTCCATTGGGGCCTTGATATTTCCATTCGAAGCCTTGATATTTCCATTGGGAGCCTTGATATTTCCACTGGATGCTACTGTAACCTGACTGAAGACACCTTGATTATAGACCTGCAATGTCCATGCTTGAGGACGTCAACAAAATCCTGTTAATTGCTGCTCCTCTAACCACCATATTTTCCCCTGGTGGGCCACTGAAGACTCACTCACTAAGTCACGTTCGTACACAAATAACCCGCACGTACGACGGAGCAGCTGACGACGGAGTTTCGGTCAGACTTACACCATTTACAAAGTCACAGTGTGACTTTGTATTTACTTTAGGGTGAGTAGGTGGTTTTTGAGAAGAGTCTTAAATTGATTTTCAGACAAGGTTATCTTAGTATTTACTGGTAATGAATTCCTGATTCTGGGGCCCTTTATGTGCATATAATTTTTACATTGGTTGGTATGAACTCGGGGTATATCAAAAAGTGATCTGTGTCTTGTGTTGTGGTCGTGGGTCCTATTAAAGTTGGTGAGGAGAATTTTGAGCGGAGAGTTGATATTAGCATGTAGAGTTTTGTGTATGTAGTAGGCACATGAATAGGTATGAATAATTTCTACGATGAGTAGTTTTAGAGTTTTGAATATTGGTGGAGTATATAAGAAAATACATAAATAATAATAATAAGTGATTTCAAAGCTAATTTATACACAGCGTGGGGTATAATAGGGTGTTGTGCCGGGGTCCTTGGCACACAGCGTGGTGTATAATAGGGTGTTGTGCCGGGGTCCTTGGCACACAGCGTGGGGTATAGTAGGGTGTTGTGCTGGGGTCCTTGGCACACAGCGTGGGGTATAATAGGGTGTTGTGCCAGGGTCCTTGGCACACAGCGTGGGTATAATAGGTGTTGTGCCGGGTCCTTGGCACACAGCGTGGTATAATAGGGTGTTGTGCCGGGGTCCTTGGCACACAGCGTGGGTATAGTAGGGTGTTGTGCCGGGTCCTTGGCACACGCTGGGTATAATAGGGTGTTGTGCGGGTCCTTGCACACAGCGTGGGTATAATAGGTGTTGTGCCAGGGTCCTTGGACACAGCGTGGGTATAATAGGGTGTTGTGCCGGGGTCCTTTGCACACGCGTGGGTATAATAGGGTGTTGTGCTGGGGTCCTTGGCACACAGCGTGGGGTATATTAGGGTGTTGTGCCGGGGTCCTTGGCACACAGCTTGGGTATAATAGGGTGTTGTGCCGGGGTCCTTGGCACACAGCGTGGGTATAATAGGGTGTTGTGCCGGGTCTGGCACACAGCGGGGTATAATAGGTGTGGGTCTGGCACAAGCGTGGTATAGTGGTGTGCGGGGTCCTTGGCACACGCTGGGGTATAATAGGTGTTGTGCGGGGTCCTTGGCACACAGCGTGGGTATAATAGGGTGTTGTGCCGGGGTCCTTGGCACACAGCGTGGGTATAATAGGGTGTTGTGCCGGGGTCCTTGCACACAGCGTGGGTATAATAGGGTGTTGTGCCAGGTCCTTGGCACACAGCGTGGGTATAATAGGGTGTTGTGCCGGGGTCCTTGGCACAGCGTGGGTATAATAGGTGTTGTGCCGGGTCCTTGGCACACAGCGTGGGTATAATAGGGTGTTGTGCCGGGGTCCTTGGCACACAGCGTGGTATAATAGGGTGTTGTGCCGGGTCCTTGGCACACAGCGTGGGGTATAATAGGGTGTTGTGCCGGGGTCCTTGGCACACAGCGTGGGGTATAATAGGGTGTTGTGCCGGGGTCCTTGGCACACAGCGTGGGGTATAATAGGGTGTTGTGCCGGGGTCCTTGGCACACAGCGTGGGTATAATAGGTGTTGTGCCAGGGTCCTTGGCACACAGCGTGGTATAATAGGGTGTTGTGCCTAGGTCCTTGGCACACAGCGTGGGTATAATAGGTGTTGTGCCTAGGTCCTTGGCACACAGCGTGGGGTATAATAGGGTGTTGTGCGGGTCCTTGGCACACAGCGTGGGTATAATAGGGTGTTGTGCCGGGTTCTTGGCACACAGCGTGGGTATAATAGGGTGTTGTGCGGGTCCTTGCACACAGCGTGGGTATAATAGGGTGTTGTGCCGGGTCCTTGGACACAGCGTGGGGTATAATAGGGTGTTGTGCCGGGGTCCTTGGCACACAGCGTTGGGTATAGTAGGGTGTTGTGTCTGGGTCCTTGGTACACAGCGTGGGGTATAGTAGGGTGTTGTGCCGGGGTCCTTAGCACTCAGCGTGGGGTATAATAGGGTGTTGTGCCGGGGTCCTTGGCACACAGCGTGGGGTATAATAGGGTGTTGTGCCGGGGTCCTTGGCACACAGCGTGGGGTATAGTAGGGTGTTGTGCCGGGGTCCTTGGCACACAGCGTGGGGTATAGAGGTGTTGTGCCGGGGTCCTTGGCACAGCGTGGGTATAGTAGGGTGTTGTGCCGGGTCCTGGCACACAGCGTGGGTATAATAGGGTGTTGTGCCGGGGTCCTGGCACACAGCGTGGGTATAATAGGTGTTGTGCCGCGGTCCTTGGCACACAGCGGGGTATAATAGGTGTTGTGCCGAGGTCCTTGGCACACAGCGTGGGGTATAATAGGGTGTTGTGCCGGGGTCCTTGGCACACAGCGTGGGGTATAATAGGGTGTTGTGCCGGGGTCCTTGGCACACAGCTTGGGGTATAATAGGGTGTTGTGCCGGGGTCCTTGGCACACAGC
>WNWK01016318.1:0-15000 GCA_009830355.1 Cherax destructor | reverse complement strand
CTTGTCCTCCAGTGTCGTCAGGTCGATTTCCCTTAACCTCTCCTCGTAGGACATACCCCTTAGCTCCGGGACTAGTCTTGTTGCAAACCTTTGCACTTTCCCTTATTTCCTTACATGCTTGGCTAGGTGTGGGTTCCAAACTGGTGCTGCATACTCCAGTATGGGCCTAACGTACACAGTGTACAGGGTCCTGAACGATTCCTTATTAAGATGTCGGAATGCTGTTCTTAGGTTTGCTAGGCGCCCGTATGCTGCAGCAGTTATTTGGTTGATGTGCGCCTCAGGAGATGTGCCCGGTGTTATACTCACCCCAAGATCCTTTTCCTTGAGTGAGGTTTGTAGTATCTGGCCCCCTAGACTGTACTCCGTCTGCGAACTGTGTGTGTGTGTGTGTGTGCTCACCTATTTGTGGTTGTAGGGGTCGATTCATAGCTCCTTGCCCCCGCGTGAGAGTGTGTATATATGTGTAAGAGAGAGTGAGAGAGAAAGAGACAGACAGACACACAGACAGAGACGGAGGGGGATTAGGATGGGAGTTTCAAGCCTATCTACTACACTAAGATCATTAAGGCTGCACGCAACCTTTCCACCACCAGACAACAATACTTTAATACCTAAAATGAAGGTTAAAGCTGAAGGCTCTCTCCTTACACTCCTACCACTACCGTCCATTAACAAGGGACACTAATGTATAATTTCACAGAGGAACAAAGGGAAGGGAATTTATAGATAAGATACTGATTAGCGGAAGGCAAGAGCTGCATCTACCTCTACTATCATAGTAGCACTCTTACTACATCTACTACTATTAGTCTACCATCCCCCATGTACCTGTGTCTACCACTAATTGTAGCTACAGTTCTGCCTGTAGATAAAGCGATATAGATGATGGTGGAGAACAGGATTTCCTGAGCACTACCTGAACTTTCACCAGTCTTAGTGGCCCTTACACACACAACACTCAGTAGGAGAAGTTTGTAAAGTGTACGACTGACCCGGTCTTAGACTGTACTTAATCCATCACCAGTGTGGCTGTAGACTGTACTTAAACCGTCACCCGTGTGGCTGTAGACTGTACTTAAACCGTCACCCGTGTGGGTGACTTTACCAGTGTATACCTACCTACCTGGAGGGTCAACACCCCCGCGGCCCGGTGCATGACCTGTCATCGTGGTGGATCAGGACCTAATTAACCAGGCTGTTACTACTGACCGCACACAATCGAACATACGAATCACAGCCCGGCTGGACAGGTACTGACTTTAGGTATCTGTCCCATTCCCTCTTGGAGGCTGTTGAACAGCCTTGAACCCCTAACACTTATTGTGTTATCTCTCAATGTACTCACAGCACCCCTGCTTTACATTGGGGTACATTGCGCCATCTACCGATTCTTTTGCTTTTGTAGGGAGTGATTTCGTGTGCAGATTTGGAACTATTCCCTCTAGGATTTTCCAGGTGTAAACTACATCTTTCTTGCCTGCGTTCCAGGGAGTACAGGTCAAGGGACTTCAAACTGTCCCAGTAATCAAGGTGCTTGACTGTACTTGTACGTACATTGAAGGTTCTTTCTACATTCTCCAGATCCGGAATTTCGCCTGCCTTGAAAGGGGCTGTACGTGTACAACAATACTCCAGCATATAGACAGCAAGTGACTTAAGACTTAAAGATAATCATCACTGGGTTTACATCCCTTGTTTTGAAGATTCTCATTATCCAACCTATCATTTTCATCGCAGTAGTGATAGTAACATTGTGGTGATTAGAGTTTGTTTTATACTCCAATCTATCTTTAATTTCTTCAAATTTCCCATAAGGAGTCTGGTCTCAAACCGGGCAGCGGGGGCGTTGACCCCCGAAACCCTCTCCAGGTACACTCCAGGTATAGCGAAATGAAATTTGTCCTCATTAAACATCATATTGTTTTCTGAGGCCCATTCGAAGACCTGGTTTACATCCGCTTGAAGACTTCGTGTCCTCAATGGATGACACACTCATGCAAATTCTAGCATCGCCTGCCAAAAGTAAACACAAGTTCTATGGTTAACATCTGTTTCAGATACGAGGATAAGGAGGGTACAGTATACTGTGGAACAAGATATTAATTCAGTGATGCAGCCTCTGACTTAACTCTGTTTACTATTACTGTGTTCTCGGTTATAATGTTAAAGATTCATCTACCCACTTTTCCAGTTTTTTATACCCATAAAACTGGCTGCAACTTAATGTTTATTTTGCAGTACGTCAGTTCTCTTCCTGTAGATTCAGCTTCGCTCCTCAGACCATACATTCTCTTTCACATTCCTCTGTTTTTATTCTGGCTTCGATATACCCGTCAGGAACACAGTGACAAACTGACCAGGACTTCAGGACAGAACTTACAAACTGGGTCAAACCTGGTCAAAACGGAACGTACGGTAAGCTTAATCATAATGTACTTGATAGAACTTTCCATGCTATGGGTATGTCCATGCTGACAAATATTGTGTGAGGCTCAATAAGTTTATGTTTGTAAGTTAAAGGAGACATTAAGTTCTGCGCCGCGAGCAAAAAAACTGACAGCCACTGAGCGCAGCAGACGTAACTAAGTCAGTTTTTTTGCTATTTGAAGATTCTTTATGAATCCCACGCTGACCTGTCTTCACAACAGTGTTATGATTACTGTCATTAAGATGGCGGCCTCCCCATATATATATGAGGTAGTAAGGGGCTAGCATTAGTTAGGTTTAAAGTTCCAACAAAAGAATTTTATGTTTTGATCTGAAGGGGTGAGGGGTGGGGGGGTGTTGAGTGATTGGGAGTGATGGGGTGGGGATGGTGGGGGTCCACCTGCTGGAGGGGGGGGGGCAGACTTATATCCACAAGATGTGTTTATCCAGGATCACCAGTGAGTGAGTGTCAGCAGGTGCGTGTACATCACCCCTCTCAGTGTCTAGTCCCAGCCCCTCTCAGTGCCTTCTCTGTGCTTTCTCTCAGTGTCTTCTTCCACGACCTTCTCTCAGTGCTTTCTCTCACGACCTTCTCTCAGAGCCTCCTTTCACGACCTTCTCTCAGAGCCTCCTTTCACGACCTTCTCTCAGAGCCTCCTTTCACGACCTTCTCTCAGAGCCTCCTTTCACGACCTTCTCTCAGAGCCTCCTTTCATGACCTTCTCTCAGAGCCTCCTTTCATGACCTTCTCTCACAGCCTTCTCCTACTGCCTTTTCTCAGTCTTCCTCAGTCAGGGCTCTCACCTAGTACCTTCTCTTAGTGCCCTCGCTCAGTGACTCGCCACAGGATCCTGTGTCAGTGCCTAAATATCCTAAGGAAGGATCGCCAGCAGTGTCAGGTGTAGGCACGTGTATCAGAAGGCAGCAGTGTCAGGTGTAGGCACGTGTATCACGGCAGCAGTCAGGTGTAGGCACGTGTATGACGGCAGCAGTGTCCAGACATCCGTGATGGCGTTATCACAGTGATATCTAAGCAGGGAATGTTGACATCCTGTGGCTGTCTGCTGCTGCTGTTATTGTTACAGTAACACCAATGCTTGGGTAAGTACTGCTGTGTAACATTGTTATGTAATAATAGAGGTTAAGTTGACTGTATATTCGCAGGTCGTAATATAGATTCTGATAGAATTCCACAAAGCCTAGTTGTTCTCATCTAATAACAGTGAGTGAACTATGTATTTCTAGATTCCAAGAGTCTGATGGGTGTCACAAAGCCTGGTTAGCAAGCTAGAAATTCGAGCTGGGCTCAAAATACACATTAACATGATGAAATAAATGAAACATGTGGATGTAAGAGCGTATGTAGAGTAGTTCCACAAGGGTCAGTGTTGGGACCCACACTTCTTGGTGTAAGGTAACGAATTGCGCTGTATGACCCTTGTAGGTTTTGCGCTTTTTTATTATAATAATAATTAACGAATTAGTCACAAGGGTTAAAGTATATATATATATTTTAAGTATGTTGCTGAAGAGAATAAGAAAAAGTTTCAGAAAGACAAGGTAGACCTCAGGTACGGTCGAGATAATTAATTGAAGAATAAAAAGTCATAATACTATGGCTATTTAATGGGTTATGTCGGACCGAAACGTCATAAGTTTTATTCTTCCATGTACAGGTTATCTGTGTAATGATTATTGAAATTTAATCTGAGTTCTGAAAGTGAGTCAGAGAAATGAGAGAACATGCAGAGCACAAACTATGGAGGAACAGATGCTCAGGAAAACTGATAAACTTTGGTAATGATAACGATAATTGATTAAGATTAACCTTTTGGTCATAAGACATTAAATCACAACTGTCATGGTCCCAGGACAGAATCGTTCTCTAAATAATAATGTCCTAGTGTTTGCTCAAGTTTCTCTCTTAACCAAACACGGAAACAGTTAAAAAGACCTTGATATAACCATTTATCCGAGACTATCTTCTCTAGCTGACATATACACAACTTCAGTAAGACAAGGTTAAGCTTGCAAACATAATATTGACATTTTAAAGACGCTTTTTAATTTAAACTTGTTGTCACTTCTGAGTATACAACGCCAGTAGGGAACCCAGCCTAGTAAACAAAGTGAAATTTTAAATTGTCCAAAGGACATCCATTCGACATAAACCAATCATCTTAACAACCCCTTTCAGCTCTGAATTATGCTGTACCTTATATACCATCGCTTAGTAATTTTATTTTATTCTCTGCATAATATTCATACCACACACTGATCACAAACATGTTAGTTTAATATCTTTATTATGCACCCCATACCCATCCTGTGGGTGGTAGTCAAAAGATTACAGAGGTACATAATGGGTCCAGGGACTGGACCCCAAAGTTTTGATAGCTGAGCAAGTTACAAAGGTAATGAACTCAGGTAGATCTGGTCACAATCATGACAAGTTACAAAGGTATTTACAGATTACAGAGGTACATAATGGGTCCAGAGACTGGGCCCCAAACTTTTTTTTATAGCTGAACAAGGTACAAAGGTAATGAACTCACAAGTTTCAAAGGTAATGAATCATGTAAGTACAATCATGAACAAATTATAAAGTAATGAGCAATTCACTAGTCTGTGGCCTCTCTACTGCCTCAAACCTCCTCCTCATTGTAATGTTTAGTCTATGCTTCACCCATGAGAACAATAGAGCAGTGGAGTGTTGCAGTAGGTCTGCCGACCCATGCTAGGCTGTGCCAACTCCCACTCGTGGACCTGTCCAACCTATATATATATATATTTAAAGCTACTCAAAGTTCTCGCTTCAGTGACGCTACTTTGCAGTTTATTACATTCATCTACAACTCTACTGCCAAATCAATATTTTACAATATATTTTATAAATCTAAATTTGTCTAACTTGAATCCATTGTAGCTGCCTCAGTAAATACGTTCAGCACGTTAATTATATCCACTTTATTTATTCCTGTTTTCCGTATGTACTCTTCAGTCACATCTCCCCTAATTCTAAGTCTTACCAGTATTACAAGCTCAGGTTCAATGGCCTGTTAACCTGAGTGTAAAAGGGAGCTTGGAGCAAAGAAACACAGTAGAAAATGCTTTGAATTGTATTTCCTTCACCAAGCAATTATGAATTTTTGTATTTTCCTTCACCAAGTATATTATAAGGCTTTATACAAATATGTACACTATATACAGAGATAGTAGTATTAGTGCACGCCACGGTAGTCAAGGCAGAACAACAGCCAATAGACAGAGACAACCGTACAACAACCAGCTCAGGGAGGGAATGACAATGGCAAACATGTGAGTGGAATCCACGTTGTGGCTGAACCACGTTGTTGATTTGGTGATAGGGCCCCGATCACCAAACCCTTAACAAGATGGTTCGCTGGTTGGTGAGAGCCTTTGTGGGTGTGTTTAACATGCTCTGAATAAGGGTGACATACTCTTTGCATGCAACATCCAGTGAGTGTATCAGTGGCCACAGTCTGTCTATGTAAGAAAGGATTCAATACATGGAGTCAACTTCATTGTTTTCCAGCGCATTTATGTACACTCAGTAATATGGTGACAAAACCTGACCAGTATAATCTGAAGGAGACCTCACCAACGGTATATAAAGTTGAAGTATAACCTGAGGACTTGTATTATTTATAATTCTTCATATGAAGCCATCGTTATCTTGGCTTTAAATTTCTACTAACTAGCACTCCTAAGTTGCATACAGTTTTATCCAGATCAACAGTGTACATGAATGGTATACTAGTGTACATGAATGGTATACTAGTGTACATGAATGGTATACTAGTGTACATGAATGGTATACTAGTGTACATGAATGGTATACTAGTGTACATGAATGGTATACTACAGTACGACAGGATGAAGAATTATCAGTACAAATTCAAGGACATAATGGGAAGACTGTGAAACTATATATACAGAAGACGTTTTGTGTGTAGTTCTACAGTGTTTCCCATTATGTCCTTGTATTGATAAAGCCACTGGAGGGCGAAACGTCTACAAATAAAGGTACCCAGATGTTACATAAGAACATAAGAAAGGAGGAACACTGCAGCAGGCCTGTTGGCCCATACTAGGCAGGTCCTTCACATTCCATCCCACTAACAGAATATTTGTTCAACCTAATTTTCAATGCTACCCAAGATTAATAATTTTATTTACTCATGTGCAATTCCCACCCAAATCCAACCCCTTTCACTCATAAGAACATAAGAACATAAGAATGGAGGAACACTGCAGAAGGCCTACTGGCCCATACAAGGCAAGTCCTTATCAAAACCACCACTACCTAAAAATTTATTCCCGTACTCACGACACAAATCAAACCCAGCCCCTCCCACTCATATATTTGTCCAATCTCTTTTTAAAGCCACCCAAGGTCCTAGCCTCTATCACAGTACTCGGAAGATTGTTCCACGCATCTACAACTCTGTTCGAAAACCAGTACTTGCCTATGTCCTTTCTAAATCTAAATTTATCCAATTTAAATCCGTTATTTCTGGTTCTTACTTGGTTCGATATCCTCAGTATTTTATTAATATCTCCTTTGTTTATGCCCATCATCCACTTGTACACCTCGATGATATCTCCCCTCATTCTACGTCTCTCCAGAGAGTGGAGATTCAACGCTCTAAGTCTATCTTCATACGGGAGATTTCTTATACTGTAAATCATTTTAGTCATTCTTCTTTGTATGTTCTCCAATGAATCTATATCCATCCTGTAGTAAGGAGACCAAAACTGAGCTGCATAATCCAAATGAGGTCTCACTAGTGATGTATAGAGCTGTAAAATAACTTTTGGACTTCTGTTGCTTATACTTCTTGAAATAAATCCTAGTAATCTGTTAGCCTTATTGCGCACACTTAGGCACTGTTGTCTTGGCTTTAGATTTCTGCTTACCATGACTCCCAAGTTTTTTTCACATTCTGTATGATCAAGCTCAACTTCACCTAGTTTATAAATTCGAGGGATATTTTCATTACCAACGACAAGCACCTTACACTTGTCCACATTGAACTTCATCTGCCACTTTTCAGACCAAGACATTAATTTATCCAAATCCTCCTGGAGTTCACTGTTATCCTCCTCAGAATGAATTATACGGCCTATTTTTGTATCATCAGCAAATTTACTCATGTCACTTGCAATTCCTTCATCAAGGTCATTAATGTAAATTATGAACAACAATGGGCCCAAAACTGATCCTTGTGGAACGCCACTAGTGACAAATCCCCATTCAGATTTGACCCCATTAATGGAAACTCTCTGCTTTCTATTGGTAAGCCATGCCTCTATCCATGCTAGAACTTTACCTCCTATACCATGAGCTGCCACCTTTCTTAAGAGTCTCTTGTGAGGTACTCTATCGAAGGCCTTACTGAAATCCAAGTAAACTATATCATATTCTTTATCACTGTCTACTGCCTCAAATGTTTTATTGAAAAACGTCAGTAAATTTGTCAGGCAGGAACGACCTCTCGTAAACCCATGCTGAGATTCATTAATCAAATGTTTCACCTGTCTAATTCTTCAGATGTATATTATTTATCTTATAAGTGGGTAAGACATATGCAACAGTAGGCTTCTTCAGTCGAGTACAGAAACGTTGGTAGGAGCAGAAGAGATGTGAAGACCATGTAATCAGTCCATCACCCTTGGAACAAACTCTTCTCCAGGCTGAGGGACTGACCACCTCAAAACTAGATCTTCAAGGGTGATGGACTGATTAGATTGTCTTCACAACTCTTCTGCTTCTACCAACTTTTCTGTACTTGACTGAAGAAGCCTACTGTGTGGGCGAAACGTTTCAAAATATAGGTACCTAACTGTTGCACCTGTGTCTTACCTAACAACCTGGTGGTATTACACTTGTCTACAGGGTATCAAAAGTCTACACACAATTTATCAATATTAGCAAAATGTAACTTTATTTATATAATATTGTCTACATGGTTGCCATGGTTGACACTTCGTCTGTTTGAATATCGCAATAAATTTGGCAACAGTGTCGTGCTTGATGTTAGGTTAGGTAATGTTTGTCAGGAAACAGGACATATGATGACCCACAGCTGGATCTTTTGGTCATCTGGCCGAGGCCTTCTACTGGCTTACCACTCCACCTCTTTAAAAATTAAGGTTATAAGCATAACCATTAACCCTCCTAAGATTCTATCTCTTATTTAGCTCTACGTCGACAATGTCAAGTACTGTGAAAGAAACCAGGGTACGGGTGGGGTTAGAACCCACAGGAGTTGTAAAACTCTAGGCCACTGTGCAAGCCACTGGGCCATTTGGCTCAGGGACATGAGCTAGAGTTCGTCACGGCCACGCTGGCGGGAAATTCATCTGTTAAACCTTACATATGGGGCCACAGTGGTGGCCCATGCTAACCTCCCTATGGTGTATATATTAACATAGTTGGATGACTATTACTATAGCCAGCTGCCCCAGTGTCTTACGCACAGGTCTGCAATTTTATGACTCACTCTCCATGGGTTCTAACCCCAGCAGTTGCAAAAGGCAGGAGCGACTAGTTATGACCCCATGTTGACCTGGGTTGTGCGATACCGTGTGATTGATAATATTACTATTGTAGAAAAAAATCAAAAGATCTTGATAATGTGAAATGTTAGGTTATTGGTCTGTAGTTTTTTTTAATTTGTAAATGCTTCACTACGGCCTTTGGGGCAATAACAGTGGTTATTAATGATTGTGCAATGACCCCAGTGTCTAGGCTTTTCTCCATAGAATATTTAAGGCACATGATGAGGGTTTCTTGTAATACTTGATGAATATCACGTTCCAGAAGTGGCTGGGGGAGAACACGAGCATACAGTCAGTAGCTGGGGGAGAACACGACTATACAGTCAGTGGCTGGGGGAGAACACGAGCATACAGTCAGTGGCTGGGGGAGAACACGACCATACAGTCAGTGGCTGGGGGAGAACACGAGCATACAGTCAGTGGCTGGGGAGAACACGACCATACAGTCAGTGGCTGGGGAGAACACGACCATACAGTCAGTGGCTGGGAGGAGAACACGAGCATACAGTCAGTGGCTGGGGAGAACATGAGCATACAGTCAGTGGCTGGGGAGAACATGAGCATACAGTCAGTGGCTGAGGGAGAACATGAGCATACAGTCAGTGGCTGGGGAGAACATGAGCATACAGTCAGTGGCTGGGGAGAACATGAGCATACAGTCAGTGGCTGGGGAACATGAGCATACAGTCAGTGCTGGGAGGGACGGCAGACAGAGCATACAGTCAGTGGCTGGGGAGAACACGAGCATACAGTCAGTGGCTGGGAGATAACAGGGCGAGAATACAGTAGTGCTGAGGAGACAGAGCACACAGTCAGTGGCTAGGAGAATGAAAGCATAGATAGTGCAGCTGGAGAGAACACAGTAGGCTGAAACATGAGCATACAGTCATGCTGGGAGAACATGAGCATACAGTCAGTGGCTGAGGAGAAAGCATGGCAGAACAACACAGTGCTGGGGGAGAACATGAGCATACAGTCAGTGGCTGGGAGAACATGAGCATACAGTCAGTGGCTGGGGGAGAACACATGAGCATAAGTCAGTGGCTGGGAAACAGAGATGACATCAGTGGCTGAGAACAGAGAACATGCTGGAAACATGCAGAACAGTCAAGCAGTGAGGGTAGAATGACAACATCAGTGGCTGGGGAGAAACAGAGCATACAGTCAGTCTGGGAGGAACACGAGCATACAGTCAGCTGGGAGAACACAGCATGGCTGGGAGATACAGTCAGTGCTGGGAGAACAAGCATACAGTCAGTGGCTGGGGAGAGAACACAGGGCGAGACATGCTGGGGAGACAGTCAGTGTGGGGAGAACAAGATACAGTCAGTGGCTGGGGAGAAACGACATACAGTCAGTGCTGGGGAGAACAGACATACGTCAGTGTGGAACAGGCTGGGGAGAACAGTAGCAAAGTATGTGAGAACATGGGAACAGTCATCATCAGTGAGCGGAGAACAGTCAGCTGGGGAGACATCAGCATGCTGGGGAGAACAGAGCATACAGTCAGCTGGGGAAACAGAGATACAGTCAGTGGGGGGAGAACATGATAGCAGTCAGCAGTGCTGGGGAGAACAGGCATACAGTCAGTGGCGGGGAGAAAAGCAACAGCAGTGGCGGGAGAACAGAGCATGATGGTGGGGAGAACATGAGCATACAGTCAGTGGTGGGGAGAACATAGGCTATGGGGAACAGAGCATACAGTGGCTGGGGAGAACACGAGCATACAGTCAGTGGCTGGGGAGAACTGAGCATACATCAGTGGGGGAGAACAGAGCTACAGTCAGCTGGGGAGAACATACATCAGTCTGGGGAGAACAGAGCATACATCTGGTCAGAAGGGAGAACACGAATACAGTCAGTGGGGAGAACAGAGCACAGTCATGCATGGGAGACTGGAGAACATCAGAATGCTGGGAGAACAGAGCATCAGCATGGCTGGAGAACAGAGATACATGGTGGAGAACGAGCAACACATGAGAAGACAAGTCGGGATGAGAGTCAGTAGCGAGAAATCAGCTAGAAACATGCTAGAACACAGCTGGAGAACAGTAGCAGGCTGGGGAGAAAGACAGTCAGTGGTGGGGAACAGAGCATACAGTAGGGTGGGGGAGAACATGGCGAGACAGCATGCTGGGAGAACATGAGATACAGTCAGTGGCTGGAGAACGAGATACAGTCAGTGGCTGGGGAGAACACAGCACAGTCAGTGCTGGGGAGAACATGACATACAGTCAGTGGGGGAGAAACATACATACAGTCAGTCTGGGGAGAACAGAGCATACATCAGTGGCTGGGAGAACATGACATACAGTCAGTGTGGAGAACAGAGCATACAGTCAGTGGCTGGGAGAACAAGCATACAGTCAGTGGCTGGGGAGAACAGAGCATACAGTCAGTGGCTGGGGAGAAAGAGCATCAGTCAGTGGCTGGGAGAACGAGCATACAGTCAGTGGCGGGAGGAGATACACAGTGGCTGGGAGAACAGAGCATACAGTCAGTGGCTGGGAACATGAGCATACAGTCAGGGCTGGGAGAACACGAGCATACAGTCAGTGGCTGGGGAGAACAGAATACAGTCAGTGGCGGGGGAGAACATGAGCATACAGTCAGTGGCTGGGGGAGAACAAGAGCATACAGTCAGTGGCTGGGGGAGAACACGAGCATACAGTCAGTGGCTGGGGGGAGAACACGAGCATACAGTCAGTGGCGGGGAGAACACGAGCATACAGTCAGTGGCTGGGGAGAACACGAGCATACAGTCAGTGGCTGGGGGAGAACACGAGCATACAGTCAGTGGCTGGGGAGAACACGAGCATACAGTCAGTGGCTGGGGGAGAACACGAGCATACAGTAGCTGGGGGAGAACACGAGCATACAGTCAGTGGCTGGGGAGAACACGAGCATACAGTCAGTGGCTGGGGGAGAACACGAGCATACAGTCAGTGGCTGGGGAGAACACGAGCATACAGTCAGTGGCTGGGGGGAGAACAAGAGCATACAGTCAGTGGCTGGGGAGAACACGGGCATACAGTCTGTGGCTGGGGGAGAACACGAGCATACAGTCAGTGGCTGGGGGAGAACACGAGCATACAGTCAGTGGCTGGGGGAGAACAAGAGCATACAGTCAGTGGCTGGGGAGAACACGAGCATTCAGTCAGTGGCTGGGGGAGAACACAAGCATACAGTCAGTTGCTGGGGGAGAACACGAGCATACAGTCAGTTGCTGGGGGAGAACACGAGCATACAGTCAGTGGCTGGGGGGAGAACACGAGTATACAGTCAGTGGCTGGGGGAGAACACAAGCATACAGTCAGTTGCTGGGGAGAACACGATCATTCAGTCAGTGGCTGGGGGAGAACACAAGCATACAGTCAGTGGCTGGGGAGAACACAAGCATACATTCAGTGGCTGGGGGAGAACACAAGCATACAGTCAGTTGCTGGGGGAGAACACGAGCATTCAGTCAGTGGCTGGGGGAGAACATGAGCATACAGTCAGTTGCTGGGGGGCGAACACAAGCATACGGTCAGTGGCTGGGGGAGAACAAGAGCATACAGTCAGTGGCTATAGTGGAGAACAAGAGCATACAGTCAGTGGCTGGGGTGGAGAACAAGAGCATACAGTCAGTGGCTGAGGAGAGAACAAGAGCATACAGTCAGTGGCTGGGGTGGAGAACAAGAGCATACAGTCAGTGGCTGAGGAGAGAACAAGAGCATACAGTCAGTGGCTGGGGTGGAGAACAAGAGCATACAGTCAGTGGCTGGGGTGGAGAACAAGAGCATACAGTCAGTGGCTGAGGAGAGAACAAGAGCATACAGTCAGTGGCTGGGGAGAACAAGAGCATATAGTCAGTGGCTGGGGAGAACAAGAGCATACAGTCAGTGGCTGGGGAGAACAAGAGCATACAGTCAGTGGCTGGGGTGGAGAACAAGAGCATACAGTCAGTGGCTTTAATACACAATAACCCACACATAAGAAAGAAACTTATATCAACGTTTCTGTCCACTAGTCACACTGTGTGTCTAGTGAATCATCTAAGTTTGATCGAAACGTTGTTATAAGTTGCCTTCTATCTGCTGGTTATTTGTGCGAAGAATCAATAGTTTATTCGAGGTCAGGTGGGCAAGACACATGTCATGTTGAACTCGTTTGGGTCATCAGTCTTAAGGCAGATTAGTGAGTCAGTGAACCCTGAGAAGTACTGCCACTTAAATATTTCTCTCATTTTTAATAATAATATATTTATAGATGGGGTTGTAAGAGAAGTGAATACTCGGGTGTTGGCAAGAGGTGTGGGGTTAAAAGATAAAGAATCTAACACAAAGTGGGAGTTGTCACAGTTGCTCTTTGCTGATGACACTGTGCTTTTGGGAGATTCTGAAGAGAATCTCCCAAAAGATTGTAGATTGTAGAGGTGTGAGCAAAGCTCACACCTCTACAACAACAATTGCCATCAAAGATTTGTTAAGTTATACCATGAATTAAGAAAAGATCCTGGACTTCACCTTACCAAACAAAGCAAATTTGATAGTAATTATGGACAAGGTAGATTATAGTAGAAAAATAACATGTTATTAGAAGATTTAGGTGCCTCTTAATATTTCTCCATGACTGCAAGAACAAAATTAATTTCGCCAAGACAACGTTAAACATTAACATATTAACACACGAGAAATATAATACAGTGAGTCAACATGTGGAACCAAATCATTAATACAATTAAAAATATACAACGGTCACAAATGCACATCACAAAAATGCACTCATTGTATATATTCTGAGGTGAGCGAGCATGTTTTTACCTGTGTACTAACCTAGTTATGGTTGCAGGGTTGATTCACAGCTCCTGGCCCCGCCTCTTCACTGGTCACTACTTGGTCCACTCTCTCCCTGCTCCACGAGGTTTATCATACCTCTTCTTAAAGCTATGTATGGATCCTGCCTCCACTACATCACTCTCCAGTCTATTCCACTTCCTGACAACTCTGTGACTGAAGAAATACTTCCTAACATCTAATTGTGACCCCTTGATGCTGTGTCCCATCTCTGGAACATCTTGTCTCTGTCCACCTTTTCAATTCCTCGCAGTATTTTATATGTCGTTATCATGTCTTCCCTGACCCTCCTGTCCTCCAGTGTCGTCAAGCCAATTTCCTTTAACCTTTCGTCGTAGGACATTCCCTTAGCTCTGGGACTAGTCTTGTTGCAAACCTTTGCACTTTCTCTAATTTCTTTACGTGCTTGACCAGGTGTGGGTTCCAAACTGGTGCTGCATACTCCAGTATGGGCCTGACGTACACGGTGTACAGTGTCTTGAACGATTCCTTACTGAGATATTGGAACGCTATTCTCAGGTTTGCCAGGCGCCCATATGCTGCAGCAGTTATCTGGTTGATGTGCGCCTCACGACATGTGTTCGGTATTATATTCACCCCAAGATCTTTCTCCTTGAGTGATGTTTGCAGTCTTTGGCTAACTAGCCCATACTGTGTCTGCTGTCTTCTTTGCCCTTCCCCGATCTTCGTGACTTTGCATTGGCGGGGTTAAATTCGAGGAGCCAGTTGCTGAACCAGGCTTCCAGTCTGTCCAGGTCCCTTTGAAGTCCTGCCTGATCCTCATCCGATTGAATTCTCATCGTTAACTTCACATCATCTGCAAACAGGGACACTTCTGAGTCTATCCCTTCCGTCATGTCATTCCATATACCAAAAATAGCACTGGTCCTAGGACGACCCCTGTGGAACTCCGCTCGTCACTGATCACAACACCATAGAAGTACAAACAGTATTAACTCAGGGTTAGGGAGCTGCGTCACTAATGTTAGAGACAGGATGTTCAGTAAGTTTAATTTTAATAACCATAGAATTGACTGGGAAAAAATAAACCAAGAGCTATCAGACATATCCTGGGAATTAGACATGAGCGCCCTAAATCCCCACCAGTGCCTAGAGAAGCTGAATACAGAAGCATACAAGGTATGTA
>WNWK01016317.1:5000-45250 GCA_009830355.1 Cherax destructor | reverse complement strand
TAAATCATATTATTATTTTTTTTGAATTTGGTTATTTTTGCTAAAATTTTTTTAAAAAAAGGGGGATGGTGCAGGAATTACGAGGGGGGGCATCTGTGGGGGGTGTGGGCGCCAGGATCCCCGACCAGTACCCCATGGCCTCGGCCTCATCCAGCGTTTCCCCTTTTTTCCCCAAGGCCCCCGGGGGGAAGAGGACCTCCCCCCTCCAGACTTCTTCAGGTAAGCTTGGGGGGGCTTTTCCCCCTTCCTGACATATTCACTTTTAACATTCTTAGACTGCGTCTTACACTCTCGGGATCTTTTTTAAAAAACAATGATGGTTTACCCCCGATAAAAGGGGGCCCCCGATGGTTCCCGGGGACGACGGCTAACTCGTGGTGACACGACTGCGACAACTCAGGGGGGAAAAGGTTTAAAAACCCCCATGAAAGCCAGTGTTAAAAAAAAAACCCAGTTTTCCATGTACCATAGCTGTGACTGGATACTGAAAGCCGGTATATCATAACCATGAGCGGGACTGGATACTAAAAAAGCCGTTTTCATCCCTTCCTGAGGGGGGGGATACTAGCAACCATTTATCCGGGTTCCTAGCGCGGTACTGCAAGCCGTGTATCATACTATACCGAGCTGTTTTTGGATTAGCAAGCCGGACGCACTATACCGAGGGGCTGGTTGAAAGCCAGTGTATCACCCAGTGTCCAACTGGCTGGTACTGAAAGTGTATCATGCACTATCCCTGACTGTGACTGGATACTACAAGCCAGTGTATCCCAGTGTACCGAGCTGTGACTGGATCTGCAAAGTGTGTTAAAAACCCCATAAACAAGCCAATAGTTTGTGGTATTTTCTCCCCTCCCGGGAAACCAGCAGCATTGTTTCCGGCTAAATAGCAAGTCGGGGTGTCTTTTATGGCCCAACTAAAGCTTGCTGTGTGAGTTCCTCGGGCCCATTTCTAAATTAAACAGCCCCCACCAGCCAGCGCCCAGGAAAATTTTCCCCCCTCTACCTACATTCGCCGTTTTTTCCCCCCCGGAGGCACTATTCTTTATAGACATTCGTGTGGGGAACATTTAAGCAGTGAATTTTCTTGTAATTTAAAGACTTGTATTTTCAGTGTTCTTCAAATTCATTTACATTATCTCTTGCTTTTTTGTGTTCCGTGTCTCTTTTTTTATCTATGTTTTTTTGGTTTAAATTTGTACACATGGTAAGTATTTTTTTGTCCCAAATTTTTTTTGTTTTTTTTTGTGCAGTATAATATTTTTTTTTCCCGTTTCTCAGTGCAGTATTTTTTTGGGATTATTTTTTGTGCTGTGTTATATATTATTTCAATGTTTACCCCCCGTGTTCCTAGTTATATTTCTTTTTCCCCGTGTCCATTCAGTTGTTCCATTAATTTTTGTTCCAGTATCTCCCCCGTTTTTAAATTTTATAGCAGTATACTTTTTTTTGTCAACCATCCTCTTTTTTTTTTAATTTTTTTCAGAACCTGTTCTAGGAAATATTTTGGGCTGAACAAAACTATCTCTTTAAAAAATTTTTTAATGCAAGATCTTTTTAAAATTATCACATTCACTGACTGAATCTTGTTGTGTTTTTATTTTTGAAAAACTGTGTTTTATTTTTATTTCATTTTGTGTATTATTGTTTTTTGTTTTGATCATAAAAAATTTCCCCTTGAAAAAATTACTCAATCTTCTTTTTTAAAAAGTAAATAATATTCATTATTTTCTTTTTTTCCTAGTTATTTCAATTGAACTAAAGTTAAAGTGTTCTTTATTCTTTTATAAAATTGTTTTAAATTTTGGGCAGTAAATTGGCCAAAACCAAACTTTGATTACATTTTAAAAATTATTCTCCATTATTACTTGTTTTGTTTTTTTTTGCACACAGTATTTGTACTTATTCCATTTTACTCTTTTTCCCTTTTTAGTGTTAATAATTCAATGAAGTTTAGCATCATATTTAATTCTTTCTGCCACTGTTTAAATTCTATTCTTTTTTTTTTAAAAGAAAATTTTTTTTTAAATTTTCCAGTTGCTTACAATTTATTATTGTACTTCCTATTTGCATTGATTTATTATTTTCATTAGTAATTTTATTGAATTCCAAAGTAGAAGTTTCTTTTTTTCATTAGTTCAAGTTAAAGCTAGATTGTTTTTTTTTTATTTTGATTTTCTTCCAAGTAAATTTTCCCCGTGAGTTATCTTTTCTTTGTGTTTTAGTGTTATTTATTTTTTCTTATCAAATAGTTAATAATTTTACCATTTAAAATATACTGGCTTATACTTGCTTTAAAATTTTTCTTTATCCAAATTCCGTTCATTTGCTTGAAGTCATGTTCCAGAAAAATTCGTTGCAATGTGTTTGCTCCCCGTAAAAGGGAATGATGTCAAAAATTGGAAATACTGTGGGTCATTCAGGTTTAATGATAATGAATCAGTGAAAAGTTTTTTAGTCCCTTAAAATGATAAAAAATCTTAGCCTTTGAACAATGTGTTTGTTCTGCTTGTATCAGAGATTTGCCAGAGTGATGGGGAAAGTGAAGTTCAGATTAGTTTTTAAGAAAGTATGTTTTTTTAATTTTTTTGGGGCCGGGTAAGGCCCAACTGTTTTTCCTCCTGTCGGGAAATTTTCACCCCCTACAAATCTTGCATGCAAGTAGCGTTTAATCTGGGGGCCGGGGGTTTTGGGCCAAAAATTACTGGTCTTTCTTGAAAAAGGGGGTTCAAGTAAGTTCCTCTCCAGGGACGCTTTTTGAAGAAAGACTACTTGAATGAGTTATAGCATCTCTCGCTGATGCAAAACAATTTCAGAAAGCCGTTTCTGTTGCTAGTGTATTCACTAGGTAGTTTTGCCCCCTTTTAGAGGGGTCTTTTTTTTACAGAAAACCTTTGCAGAGTAAAGTGTGGGGGTCAAGTAATTTTACCTGCAGTAAGAAAAAGGGGGCCGTTTTTTGCTCATATTTTTGTGTTATTGAGCTAACTATTTCAACCGGGGGGATATCCACTCCACCCCCCTTTTCCCCCCCCCATTCCTTAGTAGGAAAGTGATCATAATCGTGAGCTAAAGTTTGGGAAATTAAAAAATTTGGTTTTGAACTGAATTTTGACTTTTTTTGGGTTATCAGATTTCCACTAGTAAAATTTTTGTATGTTCAAGTTCTTTTCCAGTTCTGAGAATTAACAGAGATTTAGTGCACCAGTCTACCTTGTCTTTTCACTACCTTCTTTTTAAAAATATTTCCTCAGAATTGTAGATCACATGGGCGATTCGATGATCGACATATATTAATTTTCTTTTTTT
The DNA here is from genome assembly GCA_009830355.1 of Cherax destructor. NCBI lineage: Eukaryota > Metazoa > Arthropoda > Malacostraca > Decapoda > Parastacidae > Cherax > Cherax destructor. The sequence continues at coordinate 41,944 of WNWK01016317.1, read as the reverse complement.
CTTTTTTTTGATTTTAAGTTTTCCCTTTTTTTAAATTTAAATTTTTTCATGATATATCAAAATAAATAGATTTTTTCCCCATAAAATCTATGTAAATATAAGATTCAACTGTTGTGCTTTGGGTTTGTATAAATGCTCAGAGTCATAAAAACCCTTTTTTTTAGTTTTATAAAGGATTTAGCGCATACGTTCCCCCGGGCCCAGCTGTCACTGTAAGCTCAGTAGGTTCATGGGTTTTAAACCCTTGCTCACGTGACCCCAAACCTCAAAAGTGCCCAATGTCAAAAGGGCACCCGTCAAAAAGGCCCAAAACTTTGAACGCTATGAGCCCTGCTCGGGGGGGTCTCCCCCTTTGCACCCCCCCTCGTGCAGGACAGACAGGCGGGGGCCCGCCCCAAAAATTTTCCCCCCCATCATTCGATCTCAATAATTGTTACCATCCCAACTCGTCTGTTCATTTCCAACCCCGAAAAACCCCCCCAAAATAACCCCGCACGTTTTAAAAAAAACCAGTGAATACCCCGGGGCCATGAGCTGTGACTGGATACTAAACTAGTGTATCATGCACTTCCCGAGCTGTGACTGGATACTAGCAAGCCATTTCATCCAGTGTTGAACACTGGATCTAGCAATCGGTATCGCACCCATGAGCTGGACTGGATACACAAGCCAGTGTATCTAGGTACCATGGCTGTGACGGGGTACTTTTGCAAGCCAGGTTCACCCCTGTCAGGCTGGCGGGGAAATGCAAGCCAGTGTGCCAAAGGGTATACCTGAGCTGTGACTGGATACTAAAGCCAGTATCATCCAGTGTACCATGAGCTGTGACTGATACTAGCAAGCCAGTGTATCATCCAGTGTACCATGAGCTGTGACTGGATACTAGCAAGCCAGTGTCGCAGCTATACCATGAGCTGTGACTGGATACTAGCAAGACAGTGTATCATGCAGTGTACTCATGAGCTGTGACTGGATACTAGCAAGACAGTGTATCATGCACTATACCATGAGCTGTGACTGGATACTAGCAAGACAGTGTATCATGCAGTGTACCATGAGCTGTGACTGGATACTAGCAAGCCAGTGTATCATACACTATACCATGAGCTGTGACTGGATACTAGCAAGACGGTGTGTCATGCGCTATACCATGAGCTGTGACTGGATACTAGCAACCAGTGTATCATGCACTATACCATGAGCTGTGACGGGATACTAGCAAGACAGTGTATCATGCAGTGTACCATGAGCTGTGACTGGATACTAGCAAGCCAGTGTATCATGCACTATACCATGAGCTGTGACTGGACGAGTCACCCTGAGGCTGGAGGGACCCCGGGACAGTTGCCACATATTCAACAAGGTGTTGTATTTGCACAGGTTAGTTAATGATGGAATACAGTGACTCTTTTAACGTTAAATGGAGAGAAGGCAGCGCTAAACGGATGATATACAATACCGACGAGTTGATGAGTAAGACACATGTGCAACAGTTGGCTATCATGATTTAAACACTTCGCCTACACGGTAGACTTCTTCAGTCAAATACAGAGGATTAAGTATGGAGACAGCAGCATTAGTGAGGAAGTAAATGTGAGGTGATTACTCTATCATCCTGGTGAAGATCTTAGGCTCTCAGCCTACTGTTACTATTGTTACTACTGTTACTATTTTTACTACTGTTATTATTGTTACTACTGTTACTATTGTTACTACTGTTACTATTTTCACTACTGTTATTATTGTTACTACTGTTACTATTGTTACTACTGTTACTATTGTTACTACTGTTACTATTGTTACTACTGTTACTATTGTTACTACTGTTACTATTGTTACTACTGTTACTATTCTTACCACTGTTACTATTCTTACCACTGTTACTATTGTTACTACTGTTACTATTGTTACTACAGTTACTGTTACTATTGTTACTACTGTTACTATTCTTACCATTGTTACTATTGTTACTACTGTTACTATTGTTACTACTGTTACTATTGTTACTACTGTTACTATTGTTACTACCGTTACTATTCTTACTACTGTTACTATTGTTACTACTGTTACTGTTACTACTATTACTATTGTTACTACAGTTACTGTTACTATTGTTAATACTGTTATTATTCTTACCACTGTTACTATTGTTACTACAGTTACTGTTACTATTGTTACTACTGTTACTATTGTTACTACTGTTACTATTGTTACTACTGTTACTATTCTTACCACTGTTACTATTGTTACTACTGTTACTGTTACTATTATTAATACTGCTACTATTGTTGCTGCTACTACTACTGTTACTACTGCTATTGTTACTATTATTATTACTGCTACTATTGTTACTACTGCTACTGTTACTATTGTTACTACTGCTACTGTTATTATTGTAACTACTGCTACTGTTACTATTGTTACTACTGCTACTGTTACTATTGTTAATACTGCTACTGTTACTATTGTTAATACTGCTACTGTTATTATTGTTACTACTGCTACTGTTACTATTGTAACTACTGCTACTGTTACTATTGTTACTACTGCTACTGTTACTATTGTAACTACTGCTACTGTTACTATTGTTACTACTGCTACTGTTATTATTGTAACTACTGCTACTGTTACTATTGTTACTAATGGTACTGATGCTATTGTTACTTCTATATAATATGAGATATTTTTCTTATATTGATCTTCATATTGTGATATAAAGTTGAGTAAACAACCTCAGTTATGTTACAGTTACTTCAACCAGACAGCAGTGATGCTTGAGTTGGACCCGTCAGTGTGTTGTGTGAGTGGTTGGAGTGACCTGGGTGCCTTACACTCTGCCCACGACCCTGCCATCCTGCGGCGGGTTGAGGTCTTGCCTGGCCTTGGCTGGATGATTGACAGACACACAGCTACTGCTCTACTCTCTATCTGGCCTCCCTCCACCAAGGTAACTACCTCAGCCACTACCCTCCACCAAGGTAACTACCTCAGCCACTCCCTCCACCAAGGTAACTACCTCAGCCACTACCCTCCACCAAGGTAACTACCTCAATCACTACCCTCCACCAAGGTAACTACCTCAGCCACTCCCTCCACTAAGGTAACTACCTCAGCCACTACCCTCCACCAAGGTAACTACCTCAGCCACTACCCTCCACCAAGGTAACTACCTCAATCACTACCCTCCACCAAGGTAACTACCTTAACCACTCCCTCCACCAAGGTAACTACCTTAACCACTCCCTCCACCAAGGTAACTACCTCAATCACTCCCTCCATCAAGGTAACTACCTCAACCACTCCCTCCACCAAGGTAACTACCTCAACCACTCCCTCCATCAAGGTAACTTCCTCAGCCACTACCCTCCATCAAGGTAACTACCTCAATCACTCCCTCCATCAAGGTAACTACCTCAGCCACTCCCTCCATCAAGGTAACTACCTAATATATATATATATATATATATATATATATATATATATATATATATATATATATATATATATATATATATATATATATATGGGGCTAGTAACCCCTTCTCCTGTATATATTACTAAATTTAAAAAGAAAAACTTTTGTTTTTGATGGGTTATCTTGGGTAGCTGACTCTCCAGGGTTAAAAATCCTAACAAAATGTCATCTTATCTCTCTGTTATGTTATGATTTTGTTGTAAGGACCATGACTGGGACATCTGGGTGCGTCAACCTGGGGTGCTGGGAGGAAGAGAGTGTGTGGTGCCAGACGTGGCACGAACCTTCCACATAGGCCTGTCTGGCTCCCACGCTGCTGGCTTAATCCACACAGCCTTCTTCGCTAACAAGCCTATCCCAGCCCAGCCTGGAGTGCGTCTTCACAGTGTACTCAGGTAATTCTACTTGTTTCTTGTTCTTCGGCTGCTGGATGTCATTATAGCGGGGTTATTCCTTCACATTGATGCCTACCTATTCAACCTGTCACTAATATCATTGATCATCACTTTTGTCTCTCGGTGCTAGACCAAGTTGATGGTGTGATCAGTCAGGCTGTTGGTGATAGCAGCACGCATATTGACCTTGTGACCAAAAGTCGATGTGCATAGATATTATTTTTAATTGTAGTGAATACGTATGTCGTGTGATTTCCAGTGTGACGAAAAAATTACAATACCGTGAATAGATTGGATTTTGCCGCCGAAGTGGCTAGTTTATTGTGCACCTCATATCCATCCTGTGGAGGGTAGCGCAAGAGCATATCCATTCTGTGAAGGGTAGCCCAAGAGCGTATCCATCCTGTGGAGGGTAGCCCAAGAGCGTATCCATCCTGTGGAGGGCATCGCAAGAGCATATCCATCCTGTGAAGGGTAGCCCAAGAGCATATCCATCCTGTGGAGGGTAGCGCAAGAGCATATCCATCCTGTGGAGGGTAGTGCAAGAGCATATCCATTCTGTGAAGGGTAGCCCAAGAGCATATCCATCCTGTGGAGGGTAGCGCAAGAGCATATCCATCCTGTGGAGGGTAGTGCAAGAACACATGGATACACAAAACACCCAGGAACTAGGCCCCAAAAGGGTTTACAGGAGTATGTCTGGTTTTATATCTACAGTTCACTTATCTGTTGTAAGCAAATTTAGGAAATTTGCTTAATATATCTGGTGTCTTATTTTCATTAATAAGATATCTTGACATGTCACATAGGTTGTTATACTGTCTATCTCTATATTCTTCAATAAGTGGACAATAAAGCACATAGTGTTCAAGACAGTGACCATAGGGCTGGCCACATACTTTGCATTTAGTTTGATCATCATCTGTGTCTCCCAAACTGTCAGAAGTACTTGTAGCCAAGCCTAAGCCTGACCACTACAACATAAGTCAGTACTTGTAGCCAAGCCTAAGCCTGGCCACTACAATATCAGTCAGTCTGTTCACATTGCAAGTTGCTCCATAAACATACTTATCTACGTTCATGTTATCATAGTGGGTTATAGATCTATTCAGACTTCTAACTGCATTCCTATAACATTCAGTTTCATTATTTACTTCTCTCCTAATATTATTCTTAATGCTAGACACAGACACACCAAAGTTATATTCTACATTCTCCTTCATGGTAATCTTCTTGCTGACATATCACTTTATCGTGAAGGACTAATCCAATGTGTAATAGAATCCATAACAATAGTATATTAATTCTCCTTTCCCGGATTTTTGAGTATCTATACCTGGATTCTTCAATGAGCATGTTGATCGAGTCATTATGCTGGTCAAGAACCTTCGGTGTTGACATAGAATCAGTAACGATGATAGAGTCAACCTCAGTGTCATAAGTTAACTTTAGCAACATTAGGATGACAAACAATTCATTTTGTAGCGTAGACGTCCAATTCTTAATTCTTATGCCTAACTCAACCAAGTCGGTGTCGTTCTTAAGTTTGGAGGTGGCAACCAGAGCAGATGCAGCCCTGCCAGTAGACTCCTGCTTAGATCCATCAGTGTATATAACTTATGGTAACTTATTACTACCAGCTAGGCGAGAAATTTCTTCTTGAGCAGTTGCTTTTACAAGTGATTTAGGGAAGGGATTACTAGTAATGAGCTTCTTGGGAGGGGCTGCAGGTATGTGATATTAAATGAACACATTTTCCATGGAGGGGTGAGGTGCTCTTGTTGTCTACAGTGATACAGTTCGCGCAAGTTATAAAACTTAATATAATTGCATATTTTCACAACCCATTTAGATCTGTGTGTATTTACTTCTAGACATTTAGTAAGATTCATAGTGACAGTGTCTGGTTCATTTCTTAACATTCTAATACCAAGTACAGTGTTAATCTCAACAATCCTATCACTGATACCAGACTCACCAAGCTCCTCCATGCTACATTTGGGACAGCCAAGAATAATGTTTTCGGCTTTATTTTGCATTAGCTCTAAGGGTCGGCCAGAATTTTTCTCAGTTAATATTAACTTTAACGAAGCATAATCAATTAAGGATCTAATACAGACTATGTACATGATTCTCACTGTGCTTATATTAGCACCATAGTTGTTGTAGCGCTTACTTAGCGTCTACCACCACTGATTGTAGCGCCTACCACCACTGATTGTAGCGCCTACCACCACTGATTGTAGCGCCTACCACCACTGATTGTAGCGCCTACCACCACTGATTGTAGTGCCTACCACCACTGATTGTAGCGCCTACCACCACTGATTGTAGCACCTACCACCACTGATTGTAGCACCTACCACCACTGATTGTAGCGCCTACCACCACTGATTGTAGCGCCTACCACCACTGATTGTAGCACATACCACCAGTGATTGTAGCGCCTACCAGTGATTGTAGCGCCTACCACCACTGATTGTAGCGCCTACTACCACTGATTGTAGCGCCTACCACCAGTGATTGTAGCGCCTACCACCAGTGATTGTAGCACCTACCACCACTGATTGTAGCGCCTACCACCACTGATTGTAGCGCCTACCACCACTGATTGTAGCACCTATCACCAGTGATTGTAGCGGCTACCAGTGATTGTAGCACCTACCACCACTGATTGTAGCACCTACCACCACTGATTGTAGCACCTATACCACTGATTGTAGCACCTACCACCACTGATTGTAGCACCTACCACCAGTGATTGTAGCGCCCACCAGTGATTGTAGCACATACCACCAGTGATTGTAGCACCTACCACCACTGATTGTAGCGCCTACCAGTGATTGTAGCACCTACCACCAGTGATTTTAGCACCTACCACCAGTGATTGTAGCGCCTACCACCAGTGATTGTAGCACCTACCAGTGATTGTAGCACCTACCAGTGATTGTAGCACCTACCACCAGTGATTGTAGCGCCTACCACCAGTGATTGTGCCCTACCACCTAGTGATTGTAGCTACCTTACCACCAGTGATTGTAGCGCCTACCACCAGTGATTGTGGACTGCCTACCAGTGATTGTAGCGCCTACCACGTGATTGTAGCGCCTACCAGTGATTGTAGCGCCTACAGTGATTGTAGCGCCTTACCAGTGATTGTAGCGCCTACTTAGCGCTCTACCACCACTGATTGTAGCGCCTACCACAAGTGATTGTAGCGCCTACCACCAGTGATTGTAGCACCTACCACCACTGATTGTAGCGCCTACCACCAGTGATTGTAGCGCCTACCAGTGATTGTAGAACCTACCACCAGTGATTGTAGCACCTACCACCAGTGATTGTAGCACCTACCACCAGTGATTGTAGCGCCTACCACCACTGATTGTAGCGCCTACCACCAGTGATTGTAGCGCCTACCACCACTGATTGTAGCACCTACCAGTGATTGTAGCACCTACCACCACTGATTGTAGCACCTACCACCACTGATTGTAGCGCCTACCACCACTGATTGTAGCACCTACCACCAGTGATTGTAGCGCCTACCACCACTGATTGTAGCGCCTATTAGTGATTGTAGCACCTACCACCAGTGATTGTAGCGCCTACCACCAGTGATTGTAGCGCCTACCAGTGATTGTAGCGCCTACCAGTGATTGTAGCGCCTACCAGTGATTGTAGCGCCTACTTAGCGCCTACCACCACTGATTGTAGTGCCTACCACCAGTGATTGTAGCGCCTACCACCAGTGATTGTAGCGCCTACGAGTGATTGTAGCACCTACCACTAGTGATTGTAGCGCCTACCACCAGTGATTGTAGCACCTACCACCAGTGATTGTAGCACCTACCACCAGTGATTGTAGCACCTACCACCAGTGATTGTAGCACCTACCACCAGTGATTGTAGCACCTACCACCAGTGATTGTAGCACCTACCACCAGTGATTGTAGCGCCTACCACCAGTGATTGTAGCGCCTACCACTAGTGATTGTAGCACCTACCACCAGTGATTGTAGCACCTACCACCAGTGATTGTAGCACCTACCACCAGTGATTGTAGCACCTACCACCAGTGATTGTAGCACCTACCACCAGTGATTGTAGCACCTACAACCAGTGATTGTAGCACCTACCACCAGTGATTGTAGTGCCTACCACCAGTGATTGTAGCGCCTACCACCAGTGATTGTAGCACCTACCACCAGTGATTGTAGCACCTACCACCAGTGATTGTAGCGCCTACCACCAGTGATTGTAGCACCTACCACCAGTGATTGTAGCACCTACCACCAGTGATTGTAGCACCTACCACCAGTGATTGTAGCACCTACCACCAATGATTGTAGCACCTACCACCACTGATTGTAGTGCCTACCACCAGTGATTGTAGCGCCTACCAGTGATTGTAGCACCTACCACCAGTGATTGTAGCACCTACCACCAGTGATTGTAGCACATACCACCAGTGACTGTAGCACCTACCACCAGTGATTGTAGCGCCTACCACCAGTGATTGTAGCACCTACCACCAGTGATTTTAGCACCTACCACCAGTGATTGTAGTGCCTACCACCAGTGATTGTAGCACCTACCAGTGATTGTAGCACCTACCACCAGTGATTGTAGCACCTACCACCAGTGATTGTAGCGCCTACCACCAGTGATTGTAGCACCTACCAGTGATTGCAGTGCCTACCACCAGTGATTGTAGCACCTACCACCAGTGATTGTAGCGCCTATCACCAGTGATTGTAGCACCTACCACCAGTGATTGTAGCGCCTACCACCAGTGATTGTAGCACCTACCACCAGTGATTGTAGCGCCTACCACCAGTGATTGTAGCGCCTACCAGTGATTGTAGCACCTACCACCAGTGATTGTAGCGCCTACCACCAGTGATTGTAGCACCTACCACCAGTGATTGTAGCACCTACCACCAGTGATTGTAGCACCTACCAATAGTGATTGTAGCATCTACCACCAGTGATTGTAGCACCTACCACCAGTGATTGTAGCGCCTACCACCAGTGATTGTAGCACCTACCACCAGTGATTGTAGCGCCTACCACCAGTGATTGTAGCGCCTACCACCAGTGATTGTAGCACCTACCACCAGTGATTGTAGCACCTACCACTAGTGATTGTAGCACCTACCACCAGTGATTGTAGCACCTACCACCAGTGATTGTAGCGCCTACCACCAGTGATTGTAGCACCTACCACCAGTGATTGTAGCACCTACCACCAGTTATTGTAGCACCTACCACCAGTGATTGTAGCGCCTACCACCAGTGATTGTAGCACCTACCACCAGTGATTGTAGCACCTACAAACAGTGATTGCAGTGCCTACCACCAGTGATTGTAGCACCTACCACCAGTGATTGTAGCGCCTATCACCAGTGATTGTAGCACCTACCACCAGTGATTGTAGCGCCTACCACCAGTGATTGTAGCACCTACCACCAGTGATTGTAGCACCTACCACCAGTGATTGTAGTGCCTACCACCAGTGATTGTAGTGCCTACCACCAGTGATTGTAGTGCCTACCACCAGTGATTGTAGCACCTACCAGTGATTGTAGCACCTACCACCAGTGATTGTAGCTCCTACAACTAGTGATTGTAGCGCCTACCACCAGTGATTGTAGCACCTACCAGTGATTGTAGTGCCTACCACCAGTGATTGTAGCACCTACCACCAGTGATTGTAGCGCCTACCACCAGTGATTGTAGCACCTACCACCAGTGATTGTAGCGCCTACCACCAGTGATTGTAGCACCTACCACCAGTGATTGTAGCACCTACCACCAGTGATTGTAGCACCTACTACCAGTGATTGTAGTGCCTACCACCAGTGATTGTAGTGCCTACCACCAGTGATTGTAGTACCTACCACCAGTGATTGTAGCACCTACCAGTGATTGTAGCACCTACCACCAGTGATTGTAGCTCCTACAACCAGTGATTGTAGCACCTACCACCAGTGATTGTAGCACCTACCACCAGTGATTGTAGCACCTACCAGTGATTGTAGCACCTACCACCAGTGATTGTAGCACCTACCACCAGTGATTGTAGCACCTACCACCAGTGATTGTAGCACCTACCAGTGATTGTAGCACCTACCACCAGTGATTGTAGCGCCTACCACCAGTGATTGTAGCACCTACCACCAGTGATTGTTGCGCCTACCACCAGTGATTGTAGCACCTACCACCAGTGATTGTAACACCTTCCACCAGTGATTGTAGCACCTACCACCAGTGATTGTAGCACGTACCACCAGTGATTGTAGTGCCTACCACCAGTGATTGTAGCACCTACCAGTGATTGTAGCACCTACCACCAGTGATTGTAGCACCTACCACCAGTGATTGTAGCACCTACCACCAGTGATTGTAGCGCCTACCACCAGTGATTGTAGCACCTACCACCAGTGATTGTAGCGCCTACCACCAGTAATTGTAGCACCTACCATCAGTGATTGTAGCACCTACCACCAGTGATTGTAGCATCTACCACCAGTGATTGTAGCACCTACCACCAGTGATTGTAGCACCTACCACCAGTGATTGTAGCACCTACCACCAGTGATTGTATCACCTACCACCAGTGATTGTAGCACCTACCACCAGTGATTGTACAAACAAACAAACAAACAAATTTTATTTCATTGCATTTGTACATAGATATTGGTAGTTACAATCATAAACTGAAGTGCCAGGAGAGCCACTGACATGCCATGGCATTAGGGGCAGCTTAATCTAATGACTTATAGACTATGTACATAATATTAGAGAAATTGATTGAGTTTATTTTAGTTATATATTTGTTTAAAGTACAATATGATGATAGTATATTGTAAAAATTGAGATTATCTTAAGGAAAATAACATTGAGCATTTTTTTAAATAATTTATAGTATGAGTATTTAGTTTAGGGTGAGTAGGAGGTAACATAATAATAACATATCAGCAAAAATTGAAATTATCTTATAGGAAAATAATATTGAGCATTTTTGAAAGTAATTTACAGTATGAGTATTTAGTTTAGGGTGAGTAGGTGGTTTTTGAGAAGAGTCTTAAATTGATTTTCAGACAAGGTTAGCTTAGTATTTACTGGTAATGAATTCCAGATTCTGGGGCCCTTTATGTGCATAGAATTTTTACATAGGTTGATATGGACACGGGGTATATCAAAAAGTGATCTGTATCTTGTGTTGTGGTCATGGGTCCTATTAAAGTTGGTGAGGAGAATTTTGAGCGGAGGGTTTATATTAGAGTGTAGAGTTTTATGTATGTAGTAGACACAAGAATATGTGTGGATGTTCTTTACGGTAGCATTACCACCAGTGATTGTAGCATTACCACCAGTGATTGTAGAATTGCCACCAGTGATTCTAGCACTTTCAACCAGTGATTGTAGCACTACTAGTGTGTGTGTGTGTGTGTGTCTGTCTGTCTGTACTCACCTATATGTGGTTGCATGGGTTGAGTCTCATTTCCTGGCTCCCACCCCTCAGCTGGCGGCTATTAACTTTACCCTCTCCTGTTGTCGTCAGCATTATCGTACCTCTTCTTAAAGCTGTATATGGATCAATGTGTTTCAGGCTGACGCAGGAAGAGTACGAGGAGGACCTGTATCAGGTCCTGGAGGACGACCCCATCATCCTCCACTCTTACCTCCACCCCTGCCACCCCACCTACCTACCCAGGAACCTCACGGTCAGTGTTACCAACCAACTCTCACTCTCACTGGACGGAGGATCGAACCTACGATCCTGATAATTGACTCACAAGGGTTTAACGCTCTTTAGTGAATAAAATAAAATAAAATTAATAATAATAAAAGTAATTAAAATAAGTTGTTTACAAGAGGTGTTATATTTCGTCTCTAAACTGTTAGAGTAAAGACGCCTAATATATCACTGTCACTTAGGCAACCAGGAGGCACTGTAGGCTCATAAAGTGACCATTAAAACTAATGGAATCCATTAGTATTAATACAATCTCTTGAATGCACAAAAATCAGACAAATCATATATCATCTGAGCAAGCAGTCAGCAGACAATAATATAATTTAAAAGTAATTAGAATGAGGGATGGGAGTTGTGTTCTACAGAAACTGTTCGTGTTGAGGCAAAGTCAAGTTCAGATTTGAATTCAGCGTCAGAAAATTAGTTAGAAACTCATGTTTTTAAACGTGAACTGAAACCTTTAATGACATAAGAAAGGAGGAGCACTGCAGCAGGCCTACTGGCCCATACTTGGCAGATCCTTGTCAAACCCAAACCCACTAAAAAATATTCCCACAACCCATTATTAATAATATCCAAGGAATAAGCTTTTATAACCTTATCAACACAAGTGCAAGTCCCACTCAGATCCAATCCCTCATACTCATGTATTTATCTAACCAGTGTAATCAGCGTATGTAAAGTAGTATACTGACTGTGTTAAGTAAACTTGTATTGACTGAGTGTTGTGTCACAGGAACGGCCAGTTGTTGTATTCGTCGAGATGACGGCACCAGGAGACTACTATGCTTGGCAGCTGCTGGCTCGGGTCAGTGTCCAAGCTGCCTCCACAGCGTCTTCCATGTATCACACTGATAGTGAGGAGCGGGTGTCTGCTAGTGGTAGTTGTGGTAGATAGTGAGGAGCGGGTGTCTGCTAGTGGTAGTTGTGGTAGATAGTGAGGAGCGGGTGTCTGTTAGTGGTAGTTGTGGTAGATAGTGAGGAGCGGGTGTCTGTTAGTGGTAGTTGTGGTAGATAGTGAGGAGCGGGTGTCTGTTAGTGGTAGTTGTGGTAGATAGTGAGGAGCGGGTGTCTGCTAGTGGTAGATAGTGAGGAGCGGGTGTCTGTTAGTGGTAGTTGTGGTAGATAGTGAGGAGCGGGTGTCTGCTAGTGGTAGATAGTGAGGAGCGGGTGTCTGTTAGTGGTAGTTGTGGTAGATAGTGAGGAGCTTGGGTTGACTGATAGTAACAATAACAAACAATTCTGCAAAACTGGAAACATTTCTGTTCCCTAATGTACTGACCCACTGAATTCTGTTCCGTATTTATAAAGTTTGTTATGTTTACCGTCTTGTACTTTCCGTTTTATTTACATAACTAAGCTTATAAACCGTTTAAGGGAGTGATTGGGATTGAAACCCAGCCCGTCCGTGGCACTAACAGCCTCCTTGACCTAGATAATACCACTGTTAATAAAATAACTAAAATAAACCTGCTTTTCAACGCTGTTAACCTTGTCTCCCTGGCAGTGTCTGGGACTGTGGGACCTGGACACTCGGGGTCATCACCGAGGACTCTTCAGGTTCTTCTTCTATCAAACAGAAGTGCTGGTCATCGGTTATCCCTTCAGTGACTACAGGTGAGTGGGTGTTGAAGTGTGATGACGACAGGTATATGTAAACAGAAGACACAATAAGCTTTTACTGGGACTAGTTGAGCTTCATGACTTGGTAAAGCTCTTCCATGGGATAAGAATATAAGAAAGGAGGAACACTGCAGCAGGCCTGTTGGCCCATACTAGGCAAGTCCTTCACAATCAATCCCACTAACAGAATATTTGCTCAACCCAATTTTAAATGCTACCCAAGAAATAAGCTTTGATAATTCTATTTACTCATGTGCAAGTCCCATTCAAATCCAACTCCTCTCACTCATGAATTTATCCAACCTAAATTTGAAACTACCCAAGGTCCTAGCTTCAATAACCCTACTAGACAGACTGTTCCACTCATCAACTACCCTATTTCCAAACCAATTTCAAAATCAGATTTCTTTTGTTAAAATTAAAACATGAGTGAGGGAATAAGAGAGACTTTCACAAAGCTGGTGAAGAAGGGCGCCAGCGGCGGCACTGACGGGAAACTGGAGATGCATCTACGTTACCACCAGCTGACGCACCTCCTCAGGAAGTACCCATACTTGGCTCACCTCGTCAGTCTGCAGGACCTTCAAGCCATCGTCCTGCTGCTGCAGTCAGAGGCAGCTTCCTGGGCTGAGCTGGGACCTTTTCTGGCTACAGTGCTGGAGTTGGATGCTGACAGGGCGTTGTGGTTCAGTCCACGGGACGCTCGGTTTCTGACCCACCATGCCGCTGTCTCGCTAATGATGGAGCAGTCAGCCAGCCTGCATGTGGATCTCATCTTCCTAAGGATGTTCGTGCTCTTTCCGACACTGGACGGATGGAAGTGGTGCTCCACACCACCAACATGTTAATCAACCAAGCGCAGCAGAAGGGTTGGACGAAGCTAGTGGATTCAGTGTGCAGCTGTCTACAGCTGTTGCACCACTGGCATGTATCTCTGTCCAAGGAAGTAGCCAAATGGCCACAGACTCTCATGAAATGGTGTCACCACTAAAGTCAGTCCTCAGCAGGTTTTCCCGTGTTGAGAAGACGCTGGTCTTGGTGCAGGATTTCCTGCTTCAGTGACTCCCATGGATGGCGGCCCGTGGCTCCTCTATTGCTGGATGTGTTTCGCAGAGTCTGCTCTGCTTGGACTCAGCCAGCCTACACCCTCACCTAGTGAGTCTCTCCGCTGTTACTTCCCGCCTCATTACCATCCTTCCAGCTTTCCACCGAAATAAACTCAGAATTCCAAGTCATTTCTGGAGCAGCTGATGCTGCTGGTGGATAATAGTGACACATGCCTGCCCAGGAACACTCTGGTGAAGGTGACCCAGTGTGTCTGTGGCTACTCGCAGGCAGATCCTCCACAGATGTTGTGGGTGATAAATACTTTCTCTCTCCCCGTAAAGTAATGCAAGAGATAGACCAAGCACACGATGATTGCGACCAGGTGAAGGCGACCATCGTAACTGAGCTCCCTGCAGGTACTGAATCACTTCAGTCTCGCAGTCTTCATGAAGACGGTGCGTATGTTGTCCCACATGTCGGAGGTGCCTCATCTGAGCATCGTCTGCCGCTGGTTTGCGAGGTCATTCCAGTGGCCTCACCTTCGACGCTTCAAATTACTTCGCGACGGGTGAGGACGGTAAAGTAGCATCCTTCCTGGAGCACCTCGTACAGAAATTCCAACGCCGAAGTGACTTACTGTACCTTCAGGTGCTTACCTACACCTTAATGAACAACGAGAGCAGCAGAGCTACGTGAGAGACAGCAACATGTTCCTCGTGCTCTCAACCTATCAAACATTACCTCGGCCATCACCAGAGGCGCAGCTGTTCTTCTGGTCTTCCTCGCTCGCGACGCCTTCTGCACGTTCATAGCAGACTGCGACAGCCATGAAGTTAAGCATGACGTCTACATGGGGTGACAGAGGCCCCGGAGGCCATGGATCGTAAGTTCATGGAGGTGTTGAGGTCGGACAGGAGGTCTTGCCCTCCTGGGCTACACCTGCGCCCCTCACCCCTTGACGTCATTCCCTTTGATATGCCACTAGCACCAGTGGCACTTTTTCATAACTCTACAAGGAGGGAAGCGAGGCGTTAGTGAAGGCCTCTTGATCCAGGGAAATTTGGGAGCTATCCCTTCCCTTCCTTCCCTTCCCAAACCCCATTGCATCCCATTCCTCTTATGTGCTATACTGACCCCTACGGGTTTAGCGCTTCACGTAAACATAATAAAAATCATCATGCCTGCGGCCGACACAGCTCCGCCTATGAAGGCCTGGTGACGCTGCGTCGCCCCGGCCTGGTGACCGCCCTACGCATGCGTCGCCCCGGCCTGGTGACCGCCCACGCATGCGTCGCCCCGGCCTGGTGACCACGCTACTCTGCGTCGACCCGGCCTGGTGACCGCTCTACGCATGCGTCACCCTGGCCTGGTAACCGCGCTTCGCTTCGTCGCCCCGGCCTGGTGACCGCGCTACGCTGCGTCGCCCCGGCCTGGTGACCACGCTACTCTGCGTCGCCCCGGCCTGGTAACCGCGCTTCGCTTCGTCGCCCCGGCCTGGTGACCGCGCTACGCTGCGTCGCCCCGGCCTGGTGACCACGCTACGCATGCGTCGCCCCGGCCATGCGCCGCCTCACAACTCACCCACTAAATCACAATTGCAAATCTGGCGATGTTTCGGTCCATCTTGGACAATTATCAATTTAGGATGGACCGAAACATCGCAGGACTTTCAATACTGATTTGAGAGTTAAATTTGATTGTCGATTACATGTCGACAGGTGACATGCAGGTTTCCGGCTGCATGTCACTTGATTAACCAAAATGTGATTACATCCACAGTGTAGTGAGTCCATGATGGTGTTACTTGTGAGTGTACTGACGACAGTGTTACTTGTGAGTGTACTGACGACAGTGTTACTTGTGAGTGTACTGACGACAGTGTTACTTGTGAGTGTACTGACGATACTGGGAAGATTGCCTAACATCACGGATCCCAACCTATGTCTAGAACAAATTAACTCTTGGGAATGAGGTTTGCTCAAGGCAAATTCCTTAAGGAAAAGGGGGGAGAAGAGCAAATGAAAAGAGAGGCGCTCCTATACAGGCGAAGGCAAAGAATAACGGAGCGGCTACAGGAGGCCAATATTCTGAAATATGTAGGGGGACACTAGTCAGAGAAATAGCAAACATCGAATTAAAACTAAAGGAATCTTACAGGAATCAAGAGACAGGGAAGAACTAAGAGCCATAAATGAAATTGAAAGAAACCCTAAGTATTTTTTTCCTATGCAAAATCAAAGTCGAGAAAACAACCAGTATTGGGCCCCTACTTAAACCGGATGGGTCCACACAGATGACAGCAAGGAAATGAGTGAGTTACTTAAATCCCAGATGACTCAGTCTTTAGCGAGCCACTAACCAGACTGAAAATCGAAAACTAAATGATTTTTTTATGAGAGTGCCACAGAACTTGACAGACGCATGCCTTCTGACATCACCACGACGCCAAATGACTTCGAAAAGGCAAAAATGACATGCCCATGCACCCGCTCCAGGCCCAGACTCATGGAACTCTGTGTTCATCAAGAACTGCAAGAAGCCCCTATCAATTTTAACATCCTATGGAGAGGAGCATGGACACGGGATCGTCCCGCAGCACTAAAAACAACAGACATAGCCCTGCTCCACAAAGGGGGCAGTAAAGCAATAGCAAAGAACTACAGACCAATTGCGCTAACGTCCCTATCATAAAAATCTTGAAAGGGTTCTAAGAAGCAAGATCGCCACCCATCTTGATACCCATCAATTGCACAACCCAGGACAGATGGGTTTAGAGCAGGCCGCCCTGTCTGTCCCAACTACTGGACCACTACGACAAGGTCCTGGATGCTCTAGAAGATAAACAGAATGCAGATGTTATATACACAGATTTTGCAAAAGCCTTTGACAAGTGTGACCATGGTGTAATAGCACACAAAATGCGTGATAAAGGAATAACAGGAAAAGTTGGTAGATGGATCTATAATTTCCTAACACGTAGAACACAAAGAGTAGTAGTCAACAGAGTAAAGTCTGAGGCAGCTACTGTGAAAAGCTCTGTTCCACAAGTCACAGTACTTGCTCCCATCCTATTCCTCATCCTCATATCAGACATTGACAGGGATATAAGCCACAGTGCTGTGTCTTCCTTTGCAGATGACACCCGAATCTGTATGACCGTGTCCACCGTTGAAGACACTGCAAGACTCCAAGCAGACATAAACCAAATCTTTAAATGGGCTGCAGAAAACAATATGAAGTTCAATGATGAGAAATTTCAATTACTCAGATACAGAAAACGTGAAGAAATTAAAATATCATCGGAGTACAAAACAAATTCCAACCACACAATAGAGCGAAAAACTAATGTCAAAGACCTGGGAGTGATCATGTCAGAGGATCTCACCTTCAAGGACCATAACAATGTAGCAATTGCATCTGCTCGAAAAATGACAGGATGGATAATGAGAACCTTCAAAACCAGGGATGCTAAGCCCATGTTGACACTTTACAGATCGCTTGTTCTATCTAGGCTGGAATATTGCTGCACACTAACTGCACCTTTCAAGGTGGGTGAAATTGCTGACCTTGAAAATGTGCAGAGAACCTTCACCGCACGCATAAGTGCGATAAACCACCTCAACTACTGGGAACGCTTGAAGTTCCTAAACCTGTACTCTAGAACGCAGGCGGGAGAGATACATTATTATATACACATGGAAAATTCTCGAGGGCTTAGTACCAAACTTGCACACAAAAATCACTCCCTACGAAAGCAAAAGACTCGGCAGGCGATGTAACATCCCCCCAATGAAGAGTAGGGGTGCCACTAGCACGTTGAGGGACAACACAATAAGTGTCAGGGCCCAAGATTGTTCAACTGCCTCCCAGCATACATCAGGGGATTACCAACAAGCCCCTGGCTGTCTTCAAGCAGGCACTGGACAGGCACTTCAAGTCGGTACCTGATCAGCCGGGCTGTGGTTCGTACGTTGGACTGCGTGCGGCCAGCAGTAACAGCCTGGTTGATCAGGCTCTGGTCCAACAGGAGGCCTGGTCACAGACCGGGCCGCGGGGGCGTTGACCCCTGGAATTCTCTCCAGGTAGACTCCAGGTAGTGTTACTTGTGAGTGTACTGACGACAGTGTTACCTGTGAGTGTACTCACGGCAGTGTTACTTGTGAGTTTACTGACGTCAGTGTTACCTGTGAGTTTACTGACGTCAGTGTTACCTGTGAGTGTACTCACGACAGTGTTACCTGTGAGTGTACTCACGGCAGTGTTACCTGTGATTGTACTCACGACAGTGTTACCTGTGAGTGTACTCACGACAGTGTTACCTGTGAGTGTACTCACGGCAGTGTTACCTGTGTGTGTACCACTGTACTCATAGTAGCGTTACTTGGAGTTTACTCACGGCAGTGGTACTTGTGAGTGTACTCACGACAGTGTTACCTGTGAGTGTACTCACGGCAGTGTTACTTGTGAGTGTACTCACGGCATTGTTGTGAGTGTACTCACGGCAGTGTTACTTGTGAGTGTACTCACGGCAGTGTTACTTGTGAGTGTACTCACGGCAGTGTTGGGAATGTACACGGCAGTTACTTGTGAGTGTACTCACGGCAATGTTACTTGTGAGTGTACTCACGGCAGTGTTACTTGTGGAGTGTACTTGGCAGTGTTACTGTGAGTGTACTTGACTCGGCATGTTACTTGTGAGTGTACTACGGCAGTGTTACTTGTGAGTGTACTGACGGCAGTGTTACTTGTGAGTGTACTCACGGCAGTGTTACTGTGAGTACTCACGGACAGTGTTACTTGTGAGTGTACTACGCAGTGTTACTTGTGAGTGTACTACGGCAGTGTTGGGAAGTGTACTCACGGCAGTGTTACTTGTGAGTGTACTGACGATAGTGTTACTTGTGAGTGTACTGACGACAGTGTTACTTGTGAGTGTACTGACGACAGTGTTACTTGTGAGTGTACTGACGACAGTGTTACTTGTGAGTGTACTGACGACAGTGTTACTTGTGAGTGTACTGACGACAGTGTTACTTGTGAGTGTACTGACGACAGTGTTACTTGTGAGTGTACTCACGGCAATGTTACTTGAGTGTACTACGGCAGTTAGGTGTACTCACGGCAGTGTACTGGATGTACACGGTGTTACTTGTGAGTGTACTCACGGAAGTGTTACTTGTGAGTGTACTACGACATGTTACTTGTGAGTGTACTCACGGCAGTGTTACTTGTGAGTGTACTCACGGCAGTGTTACTTGTGAGTGTACTCACGGCAGTGTTACTTGTGAGTGTACTCTCGGCAATGTTACTTGTGAGTGTACTCACGGCAGTGTTACTTGTGAGTGTACTCACGGCAATGTTACTTGTGAGTGTACTCACGGCAATGTTACTTGTGAGTGTACTCACGGCAGTGTTACTTGTGAGTGTACTCACGGCAGTGTTACTTGTGAGTGTACTCACGGCAGTGTTACTGTGGAATGTACTGACGAGCAGTGTTACTTGTGAGTGTACTACGACAGTGTTACTTGTGAGTGTACTCACGGCAGTGTTACTTGTGAGTGTACTGGCAATGTTACTTGTGAGTGTACTCACGCAGTGTTACTTGTGAGTGTACTCACGGCAGTGTTACTTGTGAGTGTACTGCACGTGAGTGTTACTTGGAGTGTACTACGGACAGTGTTACTTGTGAGTGTACTCGGCATGTTACTTGTGAGTGTACTCACGGCATGTTACTGAGGACTCGGCAATGTTACCTGTGAGTAGTACTCACGGCAGTGTTACTGTGAGTGTACTCACGGCAGTGTTACTGTGAGTGTACTCACGGCAGTGTTACTTGTGAGTGTACTCTGACGGCAGTGTTACTGTGAGTGTACTCACGGCAGTGTTAACCTGTGACAGGCATGTTCTGTAGTGACTACGGCATGTTCCCTTGAGTGTACTCACGGCAGTGTTATGGATGTACTCACGGCAGTGTTACTTGTGAGTGTACTCACGCATGTTACTTGTGAGTGTACTCACGGCAGTGTTACCTGTGATGTACTCACGGCAGTGTTACCTGTGAGTGTACTCACGGCAGTGTTACTTGTGAGTGTACTCACGGCAGTGTTACTGTGATTGTACTCACGGCAGTGTTACATGACTCACGGCAGTGTTACTGAGTGTACTGGCAGTTACTGTGAGTGTACTCACGGCAGTGTTACTGTGAGTGTACTCACGGCAGTGTTACTGTGAGTGTACTCACGCAGTGTTACTTGGAGTGTACTCACGGCAGTGTTACTGTGAGTGTACTCACGCAGTGTTACTTGTGAGTGTACTCACGGCAGTGTTACTGTGAGTGTACTCACGGATGTTACTGTGAGTGTACTCGGCATGTTACTTGTGAGTGACTCACGGCAGTGTACTGTGGAGTGTACTCACGGCAGTGTTACTTGTGAGTGTACTCACGGCAATGTTACTTGTGAGTGTACTCACGGCAGTGTTACTTCAGGAGTGTACTCACGGCAGTGTTCGGACCATGTGTAATACTACGGCAATGTTACTTGTGAGTGTACTCACGGCAGTGTTACTTGTGAGTGTACTCTCGGCAATGTTACTTGTGAGTGTACTCACGGCAGTGTTACTTGTGAGTGTACTCACGGCAGTGTTACTTGTGAGTGTACTCACGGCAGTGTTACTTGTGAGTGTACTCACGGCAGTGTTGTGAGTGTACTCACAGCAGTGTTATGGAGTGTACTCACGGCAGTACTTGTGAGTTACTCACGTGAGTGTTACTTGGAGTGTACTCACGGCAGTGTTACTTGTGAGTGTACTCACGGCAGTGTTACTTGTGAGTGTACTCACGGCAGTTACTTGTGAGTGTACTCACGGCAATGTTACTTGTGAGTGTACTCACGGCAATGTTACTTGTGAGTGTACTCACGGCAATGTTACTTGTGAGTGTACTCACGGCAGTGTTGGGAATGTACTCACGGCAGTGTTACTTGTGAGTGTACTCACGGCAATGTTACTTGTGAGTGTACTCACGGCAGTGTTACTTGTGAGTGTACTCACGGCAGTGTTACTTGTGAGTGTACTCACGGCAGTGTTACTTGTGAGTGTACTCACGGCAGTGTTACTTTCATTTTTTCATGGAATCTACAGCTGGTTAATTTCTAAGTAACAATATTATCAGGCTTAGTGACGACCCCCTTGGTCCCAAGCCACACAAACCATGCCGGTTATCCTGGCTTACATCCACGTAGTGTTACACCATCATGTCTGAACTATTATATGTACTGGAACTATTTTATACCATAACTGTTAACCCATCTTTAACCCTGGATTAATAACCCTAGATAACCCAAGAAAGCCAGTGTGCTTATATCCATTGGGATCCTTAGGGAATCTTCTGGGATGGAACCCGCAATAGTCGACTAATCTAAGTACTTTACCTACCTACTGTTAGGGGTAACTTAGGTACCTACTTACTTCTAGTGGTAACTTAAGTACCTACCTACTGTTAATGGTAACTTAAGTACCTAACTACTGTTAGGGGGTATCTTAGGTACCTATGTACTATTAGGGGTAACTTAGGTACCTACTTACTGTTAGTGGTAACTTAATTACCTACCTACTGTTAGGAGTAATTTAGGTACCTACCTACTGTTAGGGGGTATCTTAAGTACCTACCAACTATTAGGCGTACCTTAGGTACCTACCTACTGTTAGTGGTATGTAACTTAAGTACCTGCCTACTGTTGGTGGTAACTTAAGTACCTACCTAGTGTTAAGGGGTATCTTAGCTACCTACCTACTACTAGGGGTAACTTAGGTACCTACCTACTGTTATGGGTAATATAGGTACCTATCTACTGTTAGGGGTAACTTAGGTACCTACCTACTGTTAGGGGTAATTTAAGTACATACTTACTGTTAGTGATAATTTAAGTACCTACCTACTGTTAGTGGTAACATAATTACCTACCTATTGTTAAGGGTAACTTAGGTACCTTCCTACTGTTAGGGGTAACTTAGGTACCTACTTACTGTTAGGGGTAACTTAAGTACCTACCTACTGTTTGGGATAATTACCTACCTACTGTTAGGAGTAACTTAGGTACCTACCTACTGTTAGGGGACTCGCAAATGAATCCCACCTTGACCAGGATTGATCCTGGGTCTTTTCATTGCTCATGAGTCTATTACTATTTTTTTTTTAAGATTTTAATAATATTTTTCTTTGTTGATGCGCACAGCTACCTGAAGCCTCCCGCGGCTCCGCTACTGGCGGTGAACACCAGCAAGGAACTGAGCGCCCTGGACCTCATACCTCTCACCCACCGCGCCCGCTTCAGGAGACCTGAACTGGAGCACCTCGTTCCTTACCAGATCCTTCCTGTTGCTGTCCTCTGATCCCCTGCGTGGCTGTCTTCTGATCCCCCGTTTGGCTGTTATCATCGATCTTCTATCGTGTGCATCTGTCCGTGTGAGCGATCTGATCCCCGTGTGAGCGATAATTAACTTCTTGACACAACATTAACAAAGCTTAACTGTCAGTTGTTTAATACATTGAATATACACCGAGAGTTGTATGTCTCTCTTGGTATAAATGAGGGAAGTGTCTCTCGCGGTGTTACTACGCTGTGTCTGTGTATATGCACCAAGAAGCGTGTCTCTCAGTGTATTTTTTTACCAAGAAGTGTGTATCTCTGTGTATATGTAGCAAAAACTGTAACTCAGTTTATATACGCAGAGAAGTTCCTCTGTCAGTGTATATACACAGATAAGTGTGTCTCTTGTTATATACAAGGGACAGGTGTCTACCAGTATTTACCAAGAAGTCACCTTATGGTAGCAGACTTCCACTGCTGTCAGTTGAAACGCAGAGAGTCGCCTCTCTAGTGTATAACAGATATAGTGTGCTTTTGATCAACAATGGACGGGGTATAAACCAGCAATTACCATGAGAACAAGATCCGCCTTCGCCACTGCTTGTGCTGGGAGGCTGAACGCAGTGGAGGCATCATCCGGTGGGTGAACCGATTAATCAGGTTTGATCCAAGATATGGAAGGGCAGTTCCACTTCCGAACAGATCTCACCACACCTGCCGAGGCTGGTCAGTTCAGTGTGAGAGCATCACACAATACTACCCTGACAAGGTTCTTCCAGCTGGACGTTCCTCCCTGAATAACATAATAACATTTCTTCAGTATAATCCAAGAAGTAGATGAATGGTTCAGAGAACCGACAATTTGATAAATTAGACACATATGCAACACTTGGGTGTCTTTATTGAGGAAACGTTTCGCCACACAGTGGCTTCATCAGTCCAATACAAAGTAGAAAGTTGTAAGGAGAGGAGGAGTTTGAGGTAATCAGTCCCTCAGCCTGGAGTCGATGTGTTCAGTCCATCACTCTTGTAGTAAGTACAGCATAGAGCCAGAGAAGTGGCTTCGCCTCACCTGTCTACAGTATATAAGCCACTCCTATGGCCCTATGCTGTACTTACTACAAGAGTGAAGGACTGAACACATCGACTCCAGGCTGAGGGACTGATTACCTCAAACTCCTCCTCTCCTTACAACTTTCTACTTTGTATTGGACTGATGAAGCCACTGTGTGGCGAAACGTTTCCTCAATAAAGACACCCAAGTGTTGCATATGTGTCTAATTTATCATAATCCAAGAGGTTCGGTTTGTTAGTCTTGTTTTTTCGGTAAAATTGTGAATCTTTGTTAATAAAATCGCGCTCCGTTGGTGACTGTGGACGCTTGTAATGAGGTTTTATTGTGTTCCTGCCATGACACTGCCATGATGGCAGGTCCATGAAACTGCCATGATGGCAGGTCCATGACACTGCCATGATGGCAGGTCCATGAAACTGCCATTATGCCACGGTAACCCGTGTGTGTACTGTGTGCGGTAATCCGTGTGTATGTCTGTGTGCACCATACTCACCTAATTGTGTGTACTCACCTAGTTGTGGTTGCAGGGGTCAAGTCCCAGCTCTTGTGTGTGTGTGTGTGTACCGTGTACAACAACCCGTATACTCTTGTGTCCCCTTGTCATGAAGTTGTGTCTGCCCTCAGAGCTACTGTCCTCAGGTCTAGGGTGGGTAATACACTTCCTTGATGGTGCGAGAGAGGACAAGTGAGAGCTCTAGTGTTGCCTTCAGTGAGTCGCTTGCCAGGTCCTGTATCGTTCTGTCTGCTGGGGCAGTGGTCTCAGCAAGAGCAAGCAAAATATTTTATTTATTATTAATACATCGGCCGTTTCCCACCAAGGCAGGGTGTCCCGAAAAAGAAAAACTTTCACCATCATTTACTCCATCACTGTCTTGCCCGAGGCGCGCTTACACTACAGTTATAAAATTGCAACATTAACACCCCTCCTTCAGAGTGCCGGCACTGTACTTCCCATCTCCAGGACTCAAGTCCTGCCTGCTGGTTTCCCTGAATCCCTTCATAAATGTTACCTTGCTCAAACTTCAACAGCACACCAAGTCCTAAAAACCATTTGTCTCCATTCGCTCCTATCTAACACGCTCATGCATGCTTGCTGGAAGTCCAAGCCCCTCGCACACAAAACCTCCTTTATCCCCTCCCTACAACCTTTCCTAGGCCGACCTCTACCACGCCTTCCCTCCACTACAGATTTATACACTCTCGAAGTCATTCTATTTTGTTCTATCCTCTCTACACGTCCGAACCACCTCAACCCCTCATCAGCCCTCTGGATAATAGTTTTGGTAATCCTGCACCTCCTCCTAATTTCCAAACTACGAATTCTCTGCATTATATTCACACCACACATTGCCCTCAGACATGACATCTCCACTGCCTCCAGCCTTCTCCTTGTTGCAACATTCACCACCCATGCTTTGCACCCATATAAGAGCGTTGGTATAACTATACTCACATACATTTCTCTCTTTGCTTCCATGGACAAAGTTCTTTGTCTCCACAGACTCCTAAGTGCACCATTCACCTTTTTTCCCTCGTCAATTCTATGATTCACCTCAAATTTCTTAGACCCATCTGCTGACACGTCCACTCCTAAATATCTGGTGGACAAAATATTGCCACAAAGAAATTCTGACCATCCCTCCATTGTGTCTGGAAATTTAGTAAAATTGATAGTAGTATCTCCAATTCACAGTATCCCTAGTCACAGCAGTAAATACTTACTGTCACTGTCACTCAGCAGTAAACATTTACTGTCACTGTCACTCAACAGTAAACATTTACTGTCAATGTCACTCAGCAGTAAACAGTCACATGGGAGGTTAACTTTTTTTGAGTTATCCTAAGTAATTTACACATACGTTACTATGTAGGATAATCATAGCCACCTGAATTTGTGTAACTGTACTTGTGCGTACGATACACACTATTACAGTGTGCCTGGACCTAAATAAACTTACTTAAGTGGAGAAATGCTTCGCATAGTTTTAAGTTAGCCATAAAATTACGTTTTCTTTAAAATAAAAATGAGAAAATGGAAATATTTTTTGGAGTATCTCTTATATTTAAACATAATTTAGCGGTATGTATTTGTCCTTAATAAACAAAATGAATTTCGTTGTTACATTGTTTAATGTTTTTGTTTAATTCACTTTGTGCTTTGAAAATTTGTTATAGTAATAATTTTGGGTTTTAGGCAGGAAGTGTTTAATGTTTGTGTTATGTATCATGTCTAAGTCTACTTTACTCTGTTAAATATTACGAGTTTGTGATATTGGAAGGAAACACAGGATATATTGTATGTATATATATACCGAGAGGTCTGTCTGTGTATATACCCCGAGAGTTTAGGTTAATCCAAGTTTTAGCGTCACAGTGTTGTTGTCTGGTGGTGCTCAAGGTTATTTGCAGCCTTAATGGCCATAGTGTAGTGGATAGGCTTTGAACCCCATTAACTAACCAGCCAAAACAACTGTTTGAGTGATGAGGACGAGGCTGGGTGTAGGATGAACCTACACAGTGAAGGATGAACCTACACATAGGAGGAGGAGGATGAACCAGCTGACAAAAATCAATGAACACTACCGGCGCCCAGTTTGATTGTCAAAACTTCTCTTATACTCTTTAATGTTGGGAAAAATGTTTATGTTTCGCCTTGGATTCTATAACAACATCAAGCTCCTGGGTTGAAAACTTGTTGAACATAAAACTAGTTCTAAATTTCCTTCAAAAATGAAATTTAGAAAGCCTGATTTAAAAATTCGAGAATTTACGTACTTCTACACATTACAACTCATGTGCTCTTATTTTTATGCATATTACAGCAAACACTGACAGAAAAGTCTTCCAATAGCCGTGTCCGCATCTCTAAAATAAGCAACTTTATATTTCAGGCAACAAACACAATAAATAAACTGAATCACCACCAACTGTACTTGTTACTATGTACACCACTTGCTTTCATATTTATAACAAACAATCAACTACAATTCACTGCTGGGATGAAGTACAACAATCACAGACATAAACCACTGACCGAAGTAGGTAAAACCAGGTAACAATTAAAAACCTAACAAAAGGTGATATACCCATCCTCTCTCTCCCCTCAGAATATATATATATATATATATATATATATATATATATATATATATATATATATATATATTTAATCCACTTCTAAAGAGATGAAAGTTGAGAACAACTCCGTCACGTTGATCATAACATTGCTACGCTTGACAAGATAATATTGTTGCACATATCAAGATAACACTGTTAACCTTGATAAAATAATACTGTTAACCTTGACAAGATAACCCTGTTAACCTCGACAAAATAATACTGTTAACCTCGACAAGATAACACTGTTAACCTCGACAAAATAATACTGTTAACCTCGACAAGATAACACTGTTAACCTCGACAAAATAATACTGTTAACCTCGACAAAATAATACTGTTAACCTTGACAAGATAACACTGTTAACCTCGACAAAATAATACTGTTAACCTCGACAAAATAACACTGTTAACCTCGACAAGATAACACTGTTAACCTCGACAAAATAACACTGTTAACCTCGACAAAATAATACTGTTAACCTCGACAAAATAATACTGTTAACCTCGACAAAATAATACTGTTAACCTCGACAAAATAATACTGTTAACCTTTACAAGATAACACTGTTAACCTCGACAAGATAACACTGTTAACCTCGACAAAATAACACTGTTAACCTCGACAAGATAACACTGTTAACCTCGACAAAATAACACTGTTAACCTCGACAAGATAACACTGTTAACCTCGACAAAATAACACTGTTAACCTCGACAAAATAATACTGTTAACCTCGACAAAATAACACTGTTAACCTCGACAAAATAATACTGTTAACCTTGACAAAATAACACTGTTAACCTCGACAAGATAACACTGTTAACCTCGACAAGATAACACTGTTAACCTCGACAAGATAACACTGTTAACCTCGACAAAATAATACTGTTAACCTCGACAAGATAACACTGTTAACCTCGACAAAATAATACTGTTAACCTCGACAAAATAATACTGTTAACCTCGACAAGATAACAGTGTTAACCTCGACAAAATAACACTGTTAACCTCGACAAGATAACACTGTTAACCTCGACAAGATAACACTGTTAACCTCGACAAAATAACACTGTTAACCTCGACAAAATAACACTGTTAACCTCGACAAGATAACACTGTTAACCTCGACAAAATAACACTGTTAACCTCGACAAGATAACACTGTTAACCTCGACAAGATAACACTGTTAACCTCGACAAAATAATACTGTTAACCTCGACAAGATAACACTGTTAACCTCGACAAGATAACACTGTTAACCTCGACAAGATAACACTGTTAACCTCGACAAAATAATACTGTTAACCTCGACAAGATAACACTGTTAACCTCGACAAGATAACACTGTTAACCTCGACAAAATAATACTGTTAACTCGACAAAATAACACTGTTAACCTCGACAAGATAACACTGTTAACTCGACAAGATAACACTGTTAACCTCGACAAGATAACACTGTTAACCTCGACAAAATAATACTGTTAACTCGACAAGATAACACTGTTAACCTCGACAAGATAACACTGTTAACCTCGACAAAATAATACTGTTAACCTCGACAAAATAATACTGTTAACCTTGACAAAATAACACTGTTAACCTCGACAAAATAACACTGTTAACCTCGACAAGATAACAGTAACGTAACGTAACAACCATATAAATCTACTGTTTATATGAGAGGTTATCTTAATCCATGTTTAAGGTATTAAATTATTCTTGACTAGTGATCGGGTTACACGCAGCCTGACCCTCGTGTAGTCGATAGGCTTGAAACCCATTAACCAGCAGAGTATAGATGTATACACATCGGCAGGTGTGTATATCTGTGTATATATGTGTCCTTTTAGTCCCTATTCTCGATCGGTTGTGTACAAGTGACGTCACAGTTGTATACAAGTGACGTCACTTGTACACCATGGTGGCAGCTGAGCTGCCATAAATAAAATAAATAAAATAAATAAAATAAATTAATTCATATTAAGTGATATACCCATGTAGGTCATTCAGTGGAATACGTGGTAAAGGCTCGATCCTCCGTCTGCTGAAGGCCAGAAAGAGGCGCTTCCTATCTGTACTCACCTAAATGAAGCATATATCCATATATTTCCATAAGTCTATAACGGGGGCAGTCTGTAATTTTACTCAGCGAGAGGAGTGGCAGGAGGCTCGATCCTCCTTCCGCTAATCGTAATCCAGTCTGTGTCTGTCAGACTATTGGTGAGAGCGCGGGGGTGCTGATGATGGCTTTCTCAAAGGCTGAGACTGTCAGTTTCAAGTCTAGTGTCGCGACCCGCAAGAATTAACGTGAGTTTTGACTGTTGTGGATTATTATTATTATTATTATTATTATTATTATTATTATTATTATTATTATTATTATTATTATTGATGTTGTTGTTATTATTATTATTATTATTATTATTATTATTATTATTATTATTATTATTATTATTATTATTATTATTATTATTATTATTATTATTATTATTATTATTATTATTATATTATTATTATTATTATTATTATTATTATTATTATTATTATTATTATTATTATTATTATTATTATTATATTCGTTATGGAGAAAGGCTAAACCCGTAAGAGTCATGCAACGCCTGGTGGAATGGGAGGCAATCAGTTCAATCCGCACTCCCCCCGGCTCCCGGGGGGGGGAGTGCGGATCCAATTCCTTGGATCAAGAACATCCATCTCCTTGGAAGGATTTGTGCGTAGAGTCAGAACTGAACACTGAGTTATCCTGTGTCCTCAGTATTACAGAATACTGAACACTAAGTTATCTTGTGTTCTCAGCAGTACAGTATACTGAACACCGTGTTATCCTGTATCTTCAGTATTACAGTATACTGAACACTAAGTTATCATGCTTCCTCAGTATTACAGTATACTGAACACTAAGTTATCTTGTTTTCTCACAATTACAGTATACTGAACACTGATTTATTATGTGGCTTCACTATTACAGTATACTGAACACTAAGTTATCTTGTGTTCTCAGTATTACAGTATACCGAACACTGAGTTATCTTTTGTTGTCAGTATTACAGTATACCGAACAGAGTTATCTTGTGTTCTCAGTATTACAATACACTGAACACAGAGTTATCTTGTGTTCTCAGTGTTATCTTAAGGATGGTGCCATCATGGTTGTCACTGGGAAGAGTTATCTTAAGGATGGTGCCATCATGGTGGTCACTGGGAAGTGTTATCTTAAGGATGGTGCCATCATGGTGGTCACTGAGAAGTGTTATCTTAAGGATGGTGCCATCATGGTGGTCACTGGGAAGTGTTATCTTAAGGATGGTGCCATCATGGTGGTCACTGGAAGTGTTATCTTAAGGATGGTGCCATCATGGTGGTCACTGAAGTGTTATCTTAAGGATGGTGCCATCATGGTGGTCACTGGGAAGAGTTATCTTAAGGATGGTGCCATCATGGTGGTCACTGGGAAGTGTTATCTAAGGATGGTGCCATCATGGTGGTCACTGGGAAGTGTTATCTTAAGGATGGTGCCATCATGGTGGTCACTGAGAAGTGTTATCTTAAGGATGGTGCCATCATGGTGGTCACTGGGAAGTGTTATCTTAAGGATGGTGCCATCATGGTGGTCACTGGGAAGTGTTATCTTAAGGATGGTGCCATCATGGTGGTCACTGGGAAGTGTTATCTTAAGGATGGTGCCATCATGGTGGTCACTGGGAAGTGTTACCTTAAGGATGGTGCCATCATGGTGGTCACTGAGAAGTGTTATCTTAGGATGGTGCCATCATGGTGGTCACTGATCACCTTGACTCTGACTTCGATTTTGCACGAGAGAAAAAGTATTTGTGAGACGCAACCAATTTCGCTGATGGTTGTCTGTTCTGCAGCTGTGTGTGTGTGTGTGTGTACTCACCTAGTTGTGGTTGCAGGGGTCGACTCATAGCTCCTGGCCCCGCCTTCACTGGCCGCTACTGGGTCACGCTCCTGCTCCATGAGCTTTATCATACCTCTCCTTAAAGCTATGAATGGATCCTTCCTCCACTACATCGCTTCCCAAGCTATTCCACTTCCCGACCACTCTGTGACTGAATAAATACTTCCTAACATCTCTGTGATTCACTTGAGTCTTCAACTTCCAACTGTGTCCCCTTGTTGCTGTGTCCCATGTCTGGAACATTCTGTCTCTGTCCACCTTGTCTAGTCCTCTCAGTATCTTATATGTCGTTATCATGTCCTCCCTATCTCTCCTGTCCTCCAGTGTAGTCAGGTCGATTTCCTTCACCTCTCCTCGTAGGACATGCCCTTAGTCCGGACTAGTCTTGTTGCAAGCCTTTGCACTTTCTTTAGCTTCTTTACTTGCTTGGCTATGTGTGGGTTCCAAACTGGTGCTGCATACTCCAGTATGGGCCTAACGTACAAAGTGTACAGGGTCCTGAACGATTCTTTATTAAGATGTCGGAATGCTGTTCTTAGGTTAGCTAGGCCTGATGTTATACTTACCCCAAGATCTTTTTCCTTGATTGAGGTTTGTAGTCTCTGGCCCCCAGACTGCACTCCGTCTGCGGTCTTTTTGCCCTTCCCAATCTTCATGACTTTGCACTTGGTGGGGTTGAACTCCAGGAGCCAATTGCTGGACCAGGCTTGCAGCCTGTCGAGATCCCTTTGTAGTTCTGCCTGGTCCTCTTCCGATTGAATTCTTCTCATCAACTTCACATCATCTGCACACAGGGACACTTCGGAGTCTATTCCTTCCCTCATGTCGTTCACAAACACCAGAAACAGCACCGGTCCAAGGACTGACCCCTGTGGAACCCCACTCGTCACCGGCGCCCACTCTGACACCTCGCCACGTACCATGACTCGCTGCTGTCTTCCTGACAGGTATTCCCTGGTCCATTGTAGTGCCTTCAATGTTATCCCTGCCTGGTCCTCCAGCTTCTGCACTAATCTCTTGTGTGGAACTGTGTCAAACGCCTTCTTACAGTCCAGGAATATGCAATCTACCCACCCCTCTCTCTCTTGTCTTATTGCTGTCACCCTGTCGTAGAACTCCAGTAGGTTTGTGACACAGGATTTCCCGTCCCTGAAACCGTGTTGGCCGTCGTTGATAAGCTCATTCCTTTCTAGGTGCTCCACCACTCTTCTCCTGACTATCTTCTCCATGACCTTGCATGCTGTACATGTCAGTGACACTGGTCTGTAGTTTAGTGTTACGTTCCTGTCTCCTTTTTTAAAGATTGGAACTACATTTGCTGTCTTCCATACCTCAGGTAGTTGCCGTTTCGATAGATGTGTTGAAGATTGTTGTTAGGGGTACACATAGCTCCTCTGCTCCCTCTCTCAGGACCCATGGAGAGATGTTATCCGGCCCCATCGCCTTTGAGGTGTGTGTGTGTCTGTACTCACCTAGTTGTACTCACCTAGTTGTAGTTGCAGGGGTCGAGTCACAGCTCCTGGCCCCGCCTCTTCACTGGCCGCTACTGGGTCACTCTCCCTACGCAATGAGCTTTATCATACCTCTTCTTAAAGCTATGTATGGAGCCTGCCCACTACATCACTTCTTTAAACTATTCCACTTCCTGACCACTCTGTGACTGAAGAAATACTTCCTAACATCCCTGTGATTCATCTGAGTCTTCAACTTCCAACTGTGTCCCCTTGTTGCTGTGTCCCATCTCTGGAACATTCTGTCTCTGTCAACCTTGTCAATTCCTCTCAGTATCTTATATGTCGTTATCATGTCCCCCCTATCTCTCCTGTGTGTGTGTGTGTGTGTACTCACCTAGTTGTGGTTGCAGGGGTCGATTCACAGCTCCTGTTCCCGCCTCTTCACTGGCCGCTACCGGGTCACTCTCCCTGCGCCATGAGCTTTATCATACCTCTTCTTAAAGCTATGTATGGAACCTGCCTCCACTACTTCGCTTCCCAAACTATTCCACTTCCTGACCACTCTGTGACTGAAGAAATACTTCCTAACATCCCTGTGATTCACCTGAGTCTTCAACTTCCAACTGTGTCCCCTTGTTGCTGTGTCCCATCTCTGGAACATCCTGTCTTTGTCCACCTTGTCTATTCCTCTCAGTATCTTATATGTCGTTATCATGTCCCTCCTATCTCTCCTGTGTATGTGTGTGTGTGTGTGTGTGTGTGCGTGTGTGTGTGTATGTGTGTGGTGTGTGTGTGTATGTGTGTGGTGTGTATGTGTGTGGTGTGTGTGTGCTGTGTGTGTGTGTGTGTGTGTGTGTGTGTGTGTGTATGTGTTAGTTACCATTTTGTCCTAGGCAAATGTCGATTAGACACTAGGCCTGTGTGTGTGTGTGTGTGTGTTTGTGTGTGTGTGTGTGCTTGTTTGTTCATCTGTAGTTGCAGGGGTCGAGTCTCAGCTCCTGGCCCTGCCTCTTAACTTGCCGCTTCCTAGCCTCGTGGGCGCTGTCGTACCTATCGCTAAAACTACGTAATGAGCCTGCCATCAGGTTATTACACTTCCTCACCATTCTGAGGCTCAAGAAATAATTCATGATCTTCCTGTGACTCATCTGTCCTTAACCTCCAACTGTACCCTCGTGCACTTGTTTTCCTCCTCTCAAACTGTCTATGTCTGTCTACCCTATAAAGTCCTCTGAATATTTTGTATATTGAAGAACGTAAAGGCAAAATACCGTGACTTACACAATACATAAATAACCCGCACATAGCAGTACTAAGTCCTGCTGACTGCGATCTTTCTCTGTATATACCCGCTTGTTTCTGCATGGTGCACTGATATAAAAATAGCTTGAGAGGTCAGAACATACAGGAGGAGATTGAAATAGGTTGAATCCATGTTTGAGGCTCACTGACGTGCCCGGGCTGGGAAAGAAACATGGCTTGTGAACCAGGCTGCCCTGTCTATGTGGCATTTGATGGCCGAGTGGTCTAGATCGCTGCCTGGGAATCTTGTCCTCAGAAGGACATACCCTCTTGTTTCTGCGTAGAGCATTGATATATATATATATATATATATATATATATATATATATATATATATATATATATATATATATATATATATATATATATATATTCAGACAGTAAAATGTAGATATACATAGCCAAAACACAGGATAAATCGTAATAAACGACTGTCAATTAATAAACACGCATGGAACTCGCGGTTCCATGCGTGTGGCTGGCCCAGCGCTTCACCACGGTTCGAGTCCCCTTGCATTCCTAGCACTTCCCAGGAGGCATCACGTGCGGGTGTTGGCGTCAGCGCGTGCTGAGAAGCGTTTAAAAAT
Source organism: Cherax destructor (assembly GCA_009830355.1). Lineage (NCBI taxonomy): Eukaryota > Metazoa > Arthropoda > Malacostraca > Decapoda > Parastacidae > Cherax > Cherax destructor. The sequence goes on along the minus strand of WNWK01016317.1, from coordinate 7,791 downwards.
ACTTTGAGAAGAGGGTGGGTGCGTGCCCACTCCACCTGCTGCAGCCCACTCCACCTGCTGCAGCCCACTCCAAGGCAACTTTGTCCAGCCTTCATAAAACAACCTGCGGACCGTGACTAAGATCCTGTTTTAACCGCAGTTGACCTCACATAATAAGACTTTAGAGAACTACTTAGGAGAAGCTGCTGGGGAGTGTGGGGAGGGAAGGTTGGGGAGAGGGAGGAAAGGGAAGGAAGGAAATGAATAAAGAGGAGGGAGAGAGGGGAAAGGGATGCTAGGAGTGATGAGGATCTTATTAAGAGAGGCTTCTCCTCTCTCTCTTTTCTCTTGTTTTTTTTCCACAGGGTTTGACAAGGTTAGGTTAAGGATCCCTAACTTTATTGACAAGCTATTGACAAGTTAAGGATTCCTAACTTTATTGACAAGCTAAGAGCTGTTACCTACATCAGCTCATTTGAAAGCATTTTTATTGTTATGAAACATACAAGTATGGAACAGGATGAAGTTGGAGCCATCTGTGGGTCAGCATTTTCATTTGATCAACTGACTTTATCTCGTTGACATCATAATGATGTACGAATGTGTTCCAGACTCGAGTCATCCTGGGGATAAATGATCTCAGATGAAGTGATGTTCTGGAGAAGGTTACAGCCAAAGTGAAGTTGCTGCTTCCTGCCCGTCTTGTGGTATAGAAGCTTGTTACAAAATGACACGATATCTATTAGTAATAGACATCTCCAGTGAACACTAGAAAGGAAAGCCCTTCTAGCATCCAGCCTGTTACTGGGCTTTTGCAACAAAGTCAGTATCCTGGTCCAGTTATCCAACATATTATATAAAGAGGATTGCAACTGATAGGGTACTAACCAAACAGATATTTAAAAGGTTTATTAACAAAGTGAGAAAATCTAGGGTAGCAAAGTAAATCAAATATAAAGATATTAAGATATCAATTAGGAGGTTAATTAGGAGGTTAGCTCCTACACTGCTCTCATATACAATAAGTCTGTGCTGAGGGCACATATATATAAATGACTCAGAAGTACCATCAGGTACAATGTCAGTAATTACAATAATATATACAAATAAGAATAAATGTGTGTATGAGTGTGCTCCCGGTAACTCTAAGACTCGACTCAACCAGTGTACGACAGAACTTCTCATAAGCTAGCTGCACTAACAAACTGACAATCAGAACAGTTTGATTGTCCAGTAAAATGACCAATTCGCAGAACAGCAATATAACAGGCAACAGCAACACAGCGTCAGGAACCAGGAGATAGAAAATCGACCCTAACTGGGGAACATCAATAGATCCTCCAAAACAGTCACAAAACTCCCTTATTACTGAATCTAGGTTCAGCATAAACAATCCCAAACTGTGGCGGTGCACAGATGCCTTATCGAAGTAGGTCCAGAGCTATAGCTTGAGACCTGAGTTTTATCAGAGTGTCAAAGTGACACACAACCCAGAACAATGTCGAAAAATCACTATCTAGTCTATTCTCTGTGAACAGAGTTACACAGAGTTCTGAGAAGTATGATTCGCCTCACCCACGAATGCATACTCTACCCAACAGAGTCTATTGTCGAGAAAACAAGTAGTAATAGGAGTGAGGTGTTGACTCGACGAGGGTCAACAGACCAGAGAGTGATTATGGGAAGCTAGAATCCTAATGTAAGAATTTACTTTACAATTTATACCAGTGTTGGTTGTCTTAGAGCCAGATCTCATTAACAGTATTTCCATCTCCTTGGATCAAGAGACTCGGGCAGGTACATACATCCCCTATGATGTTGTACAAGACCAAACTCCTAGTCTTCAGATTAAGAAATTACTCAAAGTGTTTGACCATAGAGTTACTAGTATGGCAAACTGGACAATTCCTCCAACACCTTGGATCAAGAACATCCCGGACAGGCCCCCATTCTGGGGGCGCAAAAGCTTGCTTCTCGTTGTCCTCGAAGTGGAGCCAAGTGTGGTACTTTGACAATGTTGGCCTTGTACATAACAGTAAGGCCACCCACATCCCTCCGGTGTTGAAGGCTCTGCTGAAATGACAGATCTATCCAGGCTGGGTCCAGGGGAGAGATAAGGCGTCTTCCACTGTTCTCTACACTGTCAACAGTCGCAAATGAGATGGGGGGGACAGCAGGCAAACCAAGAAAGTGGAGCATACTCAAGGTGTGAGCGTATCTGTCTCATACAGAATCTTGCAACCACTACTGTCGAACAACTGCGAGATACGTCGAAGTGCTGTAGGCTTCTGGCTGCCTTGTTTGCAAGATTTACAACCTGGTTCTTCATGGTCAGTTTCTGACTCAAATTTCACCAGCCCGCCCCCCTCTCTCTCTCTCTCTCTCTCTCTCTGGGGTGCCTGATGGCACACTGTCACTCTGGGGTGCCTGATGGCACACTGCTACACTTGCTACTTCAACTTACTCTAATAACCTATAGTGTCCAAGCACGAACCTCGAGCTCACACTGAAAGCTTTCTTGTTAGAGCTCACACTGAAAGCTTTCCTTGTTAGAGCTCACACTGAAAGCTTTCCTTGTTAGAGCTCACACTGAAAGCTTTCCTTGTTAGAGCTCACACTGAAAGCTTTCTTTGTTAGAGCTCACACTGAAAGCTTTCCTTGTTAGAGCTCACACTGAAAGCTTTCTTGTTAGAGCTCACACTGAAAGCTTTCTTGTTAGAGCTCACACTGAAAGCTTTCTTGTTAGAGCTCACACTGAAAGCTTTCTTGGTAGAGCTCACACTGAAAGCTTTCTTGTTAGAGCTCACACTGA
>WNWK01016316.1:0-45250 GCA_009830355.1 Cherax destructor | reverse complement strand
GTGGACTGCGTGCGGCCAGCAGTAACAGCCTGGTTGATCAGGCTCTGGTCCAACATGAGGCCTGGTCACAGACCGAGCCGCGGGGCGTTGACCCCTGGAATTCTATCCAGGTAAACTCAAGGTACTCCAGGTAAGACCACTGAACGTCTAGTAAAAGTAATTTGATGAGTTTTGCCACTAGAAAATTTAAACCCGTGAGTGGTGGCCCAATCGGAAACTCGGTTGATGGCATGCTGGAAACTGCAATGAGGTGACAGTCAGCACCCGACAAGCTATAGCAAAGTCATCCACATAAAGCGATGACCAAATGTTGGATGGGAGAACTGATGCCAGATTATTTATAGCAAGGAGAAAGAGTGTTGTGCTCAGAACACAACCCTGGGGACACCTTCAGCTTGGACAAAGTCAGGAAAGCTCATTACTAACCCGGACTCGGAAATGTCTTTCAGTTAAGAAAACCTTAAGGAAAAATGGTAGACTGCCTCGGAGACCTAAGGAGTGGGCCTGGGTCAAGATATTATACTTCCAAGTTGTGTCATAAACCTTCTCAAGATCGAAAAGATGGCGATAACCGAGTGGTTATTGGCAAAGGCATTACGAATATACGTATCCAAGCGCAGTAAGGGTCAATGGCAGAATGGCCCTTATGAAAGCCATATTGACTAGTGAAGAGACTACTGTGCGTCTCTAAATACCACATCAAATGTCTATTAACTAGACGTTCCATCACCTTGCAAACTGCACTGGTAAGAACGATGGGACGGTAGTGGGAGGTATCATGTCCTGTAGTACCCGGTTTGCGAAAAGGGAGAACAATAGCAGACTTCCACAGTTGGGGAATAACTCCTTGTGACCATATAAGATTAAAGAGTCGTAAGAGGACAGTAAGAGCAGACTGATGTAAATGCTGTAGCATACGAATATGTATACCGTCTGGCCCAGCTGCCGATGATCGGCAAGCAGAGAGTGTTGCCTCCAGTTCTTGAAGGGTAAAAGGCACTTTATAAGATTCTTCTCTGAGAGAAGAAAAATCTAAGGGCTTTAACTCGCTGGCAGACTTAGAAGAAAGGAACGAGGGTCATAGATGGAGCCCCTGAGAAATGCGGACCAGATGATTACCAATTTCAGTGGCAACGGCAAGAGGGTGTGCTATATCGACACCGGCAACCTGAAGAACAGGAGCCGGGTCGAGGGAGAATTTACCACTCAATTTCTGCACTTTCTTCAGGCTGCACTCATTGAGGAAGCCGAAGTGACAGTAGAAACGTAATCTCGCCAGCAAGTGCGTTTAGCATCACGTATGACACGGCGAGCAATTGCTCTCTTCTGCTTAAAATCAAGGAGTCTCTCTGTGGTTCTGTTATACCGATACCTGTCCCATGCAGCGCATTTCAAACGTACTGCCAGAGCACAAGCAGGAGACCACCAAGGCACGCACTTCTGAGAATGCTTTCCTGAGGTTTGGGGGATAGAATGTGAAGCTGCCATGAAGACGGAGGACGAAAAGAGATGTAAAACCTCATCAATGGAGGAAGAGGAAGGAACCTCATGAAAGGCAGTAAGATGTGTGTAAAGGTCCCATTTCGCCCGGTCAAATTGCCAGCGTGGGCTACGAGGAGGTGATGAATACGAAATGGACCTAAGGATGATTGGGAAATGATCGCAATCATGTAAGTCCGGGAGGACAGACCAGGTGAAGTCAAGGACAGTTGATGAAGAGCAGATGGAAAGATCGATGCAGAAGAAAGAATGAGTTCGGAGATCAAAATGGGTAGGAGTACCCGTATTTAAAACATGGAGGAGAGAAGCAAGAAATGCCTCAACTGAATGCCACAGGAGTCACAGTGTGACCCTCCCCAAAGAAAATGGTGTGCGTTAAAATCGCCAAGTAATAAAAGGGTGGCGGCAAGGAAGAAACCAGAAAATCAACATCTGGGATAGACAATGCTCACGAAGGGGAGAGATATAAAGAACAGAGTGTATACCACTTATTCAAGTGGATACGGGCTGCGGTGTAATGTAGAGAAGAATGAACATAGAGCCGACGGTATGGAACACCAGTGCGTATAAGAAGAGCACTTTCGTTAAAGGTTCCATCGGAAAAAGGATCCGATGAATACAACAAATCATAGCCTGAAAAGGGCCGGATAACAGAGGATTGCAATTTGGGTTCTTGCAAACAGACACCAACAGGAGGAAAACTGGGAGAGCAACACCTGAAGCTCACTCCTGTTACCCCTGAGGCCTCGGATATTCCACTGCAAATAAGCCATGATTTACGAAGAGAAAGATACAAGTCGAAGTTAGAGGTATCTATGGACTAGGGTTAAAAAAGTCTACGTGTGGAGGTAGCGGAAGATCTGCAATCAAAGAAGGAGTGGGACGCTGTGAAGGAAGGAGACGGGTAGACGGAGAAGAGGGAGGAGGAGGAACCGGAGGTGGAGCGGTGTCCATCAACAGTTCAGTCTCTCTCTACAATAAATCCTGCAATAGCCTCCAGCGTTTTGGGAGTCAAAGATGCAGGATGTGGGACCACATTAGAGATGAAAGAAGGAGGAGTGTGAGCGACAATCTGGGAGACCATAGACGGTAAGAAAGTAGAGGGCGAGGAGATGGAAGAGGAAACTGTCAAAAGGGCTTGGGAGGGGACAGGAGTGGAAGCGGCCTGGGGCAGGGCAGTCAAGGAAGGAATGTGGGAAGGGGCAGGGATGAAGACATTGAACGAGGAGGAGGATGAACCTCCACACATTACAGAACTAGTCGGAGGTGAGGAACCCGGCAATGGGGATTTTTTTGCCGGACTTATGAGAAGGGGGCGCTGAGGTTTAGGTGGTGAACGAGGGTGTGTAGACACAGAACTGTGCGAGTGAGTAGAGGAAGGGGTGTGGACAGTATGGGATACCGAGGTAGGGACCTCGGAGCCAAGAACAGAAAAATGATTCGATACAGGGGTGACTGAGGATGGGGCGACGACAGAGGAAGCCGGGGAAGTTGGGACCCCACAAGTGGGGCGACATTTAGCAATGCGAGAATAGGAAATACGGGCAAGTCTCCCTTGAAGGCGTAGATGAGAGACGGCCATAGCATATGAAGCCTTCCGCCTCTTTGAGACAACGGATTTCCGCTCATTAAGGTAAACCTGACAACGGCGAGAGTACAATGGATGTGCCTCATGACAGTTAAGGCACCACAGACTGGATGACCAAAACGCCAGCAGTTTCTACACTGTTGCGGTGTGTCACCTTTCGAACTTGTAAACGTTGACCTGCAATGTAGACCGAAGGTAGAAGTTCACGGCTGTCAAATTTTAAACGAGCTATATTGCAAGGATAACGTCTTCACTTATTGGCAGGGAGGACAAAAGTGTCAACTTTAAGGATAGGGAATTCTTGGAGCTCAAGCTGCTCCAAAATGTCATCACCACATGTCTGGAAATTCCGTTGGACAATGGTGTGGGGTAAAATGACGGTACCACTACAAGAATTGAGTGAATGATGTTTGTCATTAGTGATAGGAATAGTATCTATTGTCGTAAGGAGAGAAAGATGGCGAGCTTGGCCAGCATTCTGGACCATGATGATGTGAGTGCCACTCTTGAGAGCGTGAAATGAGATATCTTTACCAACAGGGCATAGCAGAGCCTTACCAATACTATAATCTGAAAGATAGGTATGTATTAGGAGAAGTCGGTCGTAGAGTAAAAAACTTTGTCCATTGAGTAGTGTGAAACAAAGTGTTTAAAGGGAGTGCGTGATGAGCTGGTCGTTTATGAGATGAACGAGAAGGAAATGTCGAATCATCATGTAAGGGTCTTGGTCGTTTGGGTGTGGGACCGGGGGTGGTCCAATGTGTGACAGGCGAGCGATCCGAAAATTGCCGAACCATTGAGGGAGAAGCAGGAATCAAGGTTAGAGAAGAGCGAAGGTCAGACGTGTCAAAAGGGTCGGTCGGAACCCCGGTACCTGAAGCAGGTGACGAACCGGCACCAGCAAGAGGTACAGGGGTATTAGAGATGTCCGAAGAGCTGTCCATTAACGAGGTAGGGTCAGAACTAGGTGCAGTATCAAGAAGGGGGTAGGTTCACGGATTAGGGCATCCATGGTTAGGTTACTTCTTTCTTTTTGTTTTTAAAAAAAAAACAGAAAGAAGAAAAGAAAAGAAAAAGAAAAAAAAAGAATAAAAAAAAGGGAGGAACGTGGAGGAATAGCTCCTAGGAGGAATGAAAGGGGCGTAAATCCCCCTCCATGCATGGAACCTGTGCCATACCCTACCTTTCATGTCAGTAAACCAGCAATCCAGGATAGCAACCTCACATCCACCAAGCCACCTCGGCGGGCAAGAGACAGGGCGGCCGGATATCTGCCACAAAGCATACCTCCTTCGACCACCACCCCCAGAATCTGAAAGGTGGCCTCCAGAGATACACCCATCGCCCGAAAGATACCCAAAGCCACCCCCGAGAGACCGGAGAGGGATCGGGACATCCCCAGGCGATCCAGATTCCACGGCAAACTACACCACCGCAAAGAACGTCAATGGAATGGGATGGACCATGGTACCCTTCCCACTACCTAGGAACTAAAATGCCTGTGGAGGGAAGCTCCCAGGGTAAAAATGGGGAGGAAATAAGGGAGGAATGAGGAGGAGGAGGAGGAGGAAAGGGAAAAGGGAAGGGGGATTGGGGGGTAATTAGGTTCGGTCTGAGGAAGAAGACCAAGAGGTCCAATTCCTCAGATTGATAGCCTCTTTACCATGACAAGGAGCCCCCCTTAAAGTGGATAGATAGTAGTAGTGAAAGTATGAATGTATGATGATGGTAGTTTGTTGGGCAGTCTGTTTGTTCAGGTAGGGTGGGTGTCTAGCTCCCGCTATTTCACCCAGTGGGAGGTGCTGTGTGTGCATAATCACTTGGCTAGCAGCTCTCAACACATCTGTCCTGCTCCAGTCTTATTTTGGGATTGTTTGTCTTAAGAACTTCACTCTTATTTTGGGTTTTGGACTTAAGTTATTCCTGCCTTGAGTTGAATTTTCAGTAAAATAATTTGTTTAATCCTCACCATTCCTTTTAAAGGTCATACGCCTATCGCCTTCATTGTCAGCTAGGATCATTCGGCACAGGCAGAGATTTTTCGATAGAGATAGACCTCACTAGGGTCAAGAGATGTCGCTAGCCCTATCTACCTACACTGGTCTGACCCCCCACCCTTCCACGGTAGCCAAAACCCAGTGATAAAAATATGATATAGTTTACTTGGATTTCAGTAAGGCCTTCGATAGAGTACCTCACAAGAGACTTAAGAAAGGTGGCAGCTCATGGTATAGAGGCATGGCTTACCAATAGAAAGCAGAGAGTTTCCGTTAATGGGGTCAAATCTGAATGGGGATTAGTCACTAGTGGTGTTCCACAAGGATCAGTTTTAGGCCCATTGTTGTTCATAATTTATATAAATGACCTTGATGAAGGAATTGCAAGTGACATGAGTAAATTTGCTGATGATACAAAAATAGGCCGTATGATTCATTCTGAGGAGGATACCAATGAACTCCAGGAGGATTTGGACAAATTAATGTGTTGGTCTGAAAAGTGGCAGATGAAGTTCAATGTGGACAAGTGTAAGGTACTAGTCCTTGGTAATGAAAATATCCCTCGAATTTATAAACTAGGTGAAGTAGAGCTTGATCATACAGAATGTGAAAAAGACTTGGGAGTCATTGTAAGCAAAAATCTAAAGCCAAGACAACAGTGCCTAAGTGTGTGCAATAAGGCTAACAGATTACTAGGATTTATTTCAAGAAGTATAAGCAACAGAAGTCCAAAAGTTATTTTACAGCTCTATACATCACTAGTGAGACCTCATTTGGATTATGCAGCTCAGTTTTGGTCTTACTACAGGATGGATATAGATTCATTGGAGAACATACAAAGAAGAATGACTGGGACCTCTTCTATGGCAGAAATGACATGTATGCCAGGGATGGGGTTCACTTATCTAGGTCTGGGGTGGGGGCACTGGCAACTGCAGTGGAGGGAGCTGTTAGGGCTTTAAACTAGTAAAAGTTAATGGTATGGGTTATGGGGGGAAAACAGTGAAGTCCCAGTGTAGTAATGTTATAAATTCTAGGGGAACTAGTAATAGGCAGAATAAGGTGAATATTGGAAAGCCAGTGGCACTAGGTGACAAGGACAATAATAGGTATAGTGGAAAAACAGAAATGAGCAGGAAGGGTAAAGAGAAAGGAGGGTCTTTAAATGTATATTACACCAATAGTCGTAGTGCTAGGAATAAGATGGAGGAGTTGAGATTAGTTGCAAGTACTGGTAATATTGATGTTTTTGCAATAACTGAGACATGGTTTAATATGAAAAATCGGGACATGCCTGCCGAATGTCACATTCAGGGTTTTAAATTGTTCCAAGTAGACAGAAGTATCGGGAAGGGGGGTGGGGTGTCACTCTATGTCCGTGATCATTTAAATTGTTGCATTAAAACGGGTATAAAGTCTGAAATAACACATACAGAGTCTGTCTGAATAGAATTCTCAGAGGGGTGTGAAAAATTGATTTTAGGCGTGATTTACCGTCCTCCAAACTTAGATAGGGAACAAGGGAGACTACTTTGGGAGGAAATTGTTAAGGCCACAAGGCACGATAACTTAGTAATTCTAGGGGACTTTAACTTTAGTCAGATTGATTGGAATTTCTTGACAGGGAATTTAGAATCTAACGACTTTTTAGAAGTAGTTCAGGATTGCTTTTTGAAGCAGTTTGTGACAGAACCTACAAGGGGAAATAATCTACTTGACTTGGTTCTCGCAAGCAAGGAAACCCTTGTTAATAATTTAGAAATTACAGAGGAACTCGGCTCAAGCGACCACAAGTCAATTACCTTTAGCATTGAATGGATGTATGATAGTAGGGATAATTCAGCAACGGTCCCAGATTTTCGCTTAGCAGATTATAATGGGCTTAGAGAATACTTATCAACTGTGGACTGGGGTAATGAAGAGAGGTATCAATATGACAGTTTTCTTAACACTATACAGGCTGCCCAAAGAACATTTATCCTGTATAAAGAAATTAGATCAAGTAGAAATGACCCAAAATGGATGAATAATAGGCTCAAGTATCTTTTAGGGCAGAAGAAAGGAATTTATAGACGCATAAAAAGAGGTGAGGGTCATCTTATAAATCAGTATACTGACATTAAGAGGGACGTTAAAAAGGGGATAAGAAAAGCTAAACGGGACTATGAAATTAAAGTTGCTAGGGATTCAAAAACTAACCCAAAAAGTTTTTTCCAGGTTTATAGAACAAAAGTTAGGGATAAGATAGGTCCCCTTAAAAATAACTCTGGGCATCTTACTGACAAGGAGAATGATATGTGCTCTATTTTTAATAATTATTTTCTCTCGGTTTTCACACAGGAAGACACTAATAATATCAAAATAATTAATTTTTATAGTGTCTCTGAAGAAGATAAATTATGTAATATCACAGTTACTAGCAAAATGATTATGAAACAAGTAGACCGATTGAAACAAAATAAATCGCCGGGTCCTGATGAGCTTTTTGCAAGGGTTCTTAAGGAATGCAAAATGGAACTCTGTGAACCAATATCTAACATTTTTAATTTATCTCTTCAAACAGGTGTAGTGTCTGATATGTGGAAGATGGCTAATGTAATTCTTATTTTTAAAGCAAGGGACAAGTCACTACCGTCAAATTACCGCCCAATAAGCCTGACCTCAATTGTAGGCAAATTACTAGAGTCAATTATAGCTGATATTATTAGAAGCCATCTAGATAACCATAATTTGATTAATGATACTCAGCATGGATTCACGAGGGGGCGTTCCTGCCTATCTAATTTATTAACCTTCTTTAGTAAAGCTTTTGAGGCCGTTGATCATGATAAAGAATTTGATATTGTTTACGTATTTAGATTTTAGTAAGGCTTTTGATAGAGTACCACACCAGAGACTGTTAAAGAAACAGGCAGCTCATGGCATTGGGGGAAAAGTGCTGTCATGGATCGAGTCATGGCTCACCAATAGGAAGAAGAGAGTGTGCATAAATGGGGTTAAATCCGAGTGGGGATCTGTAACAAGTGGTGTTCCACAGGGATTAGTCTTAGGCCCATTGTTGTTTATATATATATCAATGACCTTGATGAGGGAATTACTAGTGATATGAGCAAATTCGCCGATGACACAAAGAGAGGTAGGATAATTGATTCAAACGTAGATGTCAGGGAACTTCAGGAGGATTTAGACAAACTCAATTCCTGGTCAGAAAAGTGGCAGATGCAGTTCAATGTAGATAAATGCAAGGTTCTGAAGCTTGGGAGTGCCCATAACCCAAGCACTTACAAGTTAAATAACGTAGAACTTAGCCATACAAATTGCGAAAAGGACTTGGGGGTTATGGTAAGCAGCAACCTTAAACCAAGACAGCAATGCCTAAGCGTACGTAATAAGGCAAACAGATTACTGGGATTTATATCAAGAAGTGTAAGCAACAGAAGTCCAGAGGTTATATTACAGCTTTATACATCATTAGTAAGGCCTCACCTAGATTATGCAGCTCAGTTCTGGTCTCCATATTACAGAATGGATATTAATTTGTTAGAAAACATTCAGCGAAGAATGACTAAATTAATACATAGCATTAGAAATCTTCCATATGAAGAAAGATTGCAGACCCTAAAATTACATTCACTTGTAAGACGAAGAATGAGGGGTGACATGATCGAGGTATACAAGTGGAAAATGGGTATTAACAAAGGGGATATAAATAAGGTTTTGAGGATCTCTCTCCAAGAGAGAACCTGCAATAATGGATTCAAATTAGATAAGTTTAGATTTAGAAAGGATATAGGAAAGTATTGGTTTGGAAATAGGGTAGTTGATGAGAGGAACAGTCTGCCTAGTAGGGTTATTGAAGCAAGGACCTTGGGTAGTTTCAAATTTAGGTTGGATAAATTCATGAGTGAGAGGGGTTGGATTTGAGTGGGAATTGCACATGAGTAATAGAATTATCAAAACTTATTTCTTAGGTAGCATTGAAGATTGGGTTGAACAAATATCTTGTTAGTGGAATGGAATGTGAAGGACGTGCCTAGTATGGGCCAACAGGCCTGCTGCAGTGTTCCTCCTTTCTTATGTTCTTACTTGCACAAGCTAACACTAGTCGCCATCACTTCCAGCACTTCTATAAAGGATCTAACCAGGACAAAATCCAAGCACCATGAACCAGTCAATGCAGGGGTTTACAATATACCCTGTGGAGGCTGCGACAGGATTTATGTATTAGTATTGGTAGAATTACCTTCAATATAATAAGTAAAAGGACACAAATGCAACTAATGTGACATTTTATTGTGGCAACGTTTCGCTCTCCAGGAGCTTTGTCAAGTCATTACAAACAATACATGGACACAGAGGGTATATATAGGCTCAGAGTGAGGTGTAATACTAATACTAGTGGTGGTAGAAATAGTAGTGATATAAGTTGTAGTAGTAGTAGTAATACAACTTGCACATGAGTAAAAGGTGATAAAAGCAATTACTTGGGTAGTATAAAAATAGGTTTGACAAATATTTCTGTTGGAGGTTGGAATAGAGAAGGCCTGTAGCAGTGTTCCCCATCTGCGATGTGCTTGTGTAGTATTAGCAGGAGAGACTATGTGATGGTAGGGTTTACTGTTTTCAGGAGGATTCTTGCTAAGACTTCAGAGATGGTGAAGCTGCCTTTGTTTAGTTTAATTGTATTAGAAACAGCAAAAAGTGCTGATTCAAGGGACTTGCATCTGCGAAAATTAGTTTCTTTGATTACTAATCTGGCGTCTTTGAATTTCATGAGATGATTGGTGGAATTTCGGTGTTGTACGCAGGCGTTGTTCAGGTTATCATTCCTACATGCATTAATGTGTTCATTGAGGCATGTTTCGAGGTTTCTTGCTGTTTCTCCTACATAAATCCTGTCGCAGCCTCCACAGGGTATAGTGTAAACCCCTTCGTTGACTGGTTCATTGTGCTTGGATTTTGTCCTGTTAGATCCTTTATAGAAGTGCTGGAAGTGATGGCAAATCTAGTGTTAGCTTGTGCAAGTACTTTAGAAATGTTCGATGCAACCTGGCTGTTGGGAAGAATTATAACTTTGTTTGGAGTGGTGTTGGTGCGTGGAGAATTAATGATCTGAAGAGCTCTACAAATAAAAATGATCTCACACACTTTTATTCCAGTCAAGATACTAAGACCAAAAGAGGCAACATCATCGGATTTTTCCTAAGAGCTTACCGAATTTGCAGTCCTGAGTTTCTTGACGAGGAATGTACATACAGTGGACCCCCGAGTTACGAGCATAATTCATTTAAGAAGGCTGCTCAAGTGCCATTACCAAACGAATTTTCTCCCTTAAGGAATGTCAAGTAGGTTAGTCCATTTCAGACCCCCCAAATATACACTTACAAAAGCACTTACAATATTACACTTACATAATTGTACGATTTCCGAGGTGTTCATAACTCAGGGGTCCACTGTACATTCACCAAACCTTCACTGATTTACATTTTCCTTCGTTTTTCATCAAAGATTGCAAGAAAAGAACTCTTCAGATCATTAATTCTCCACGCACCAACACCACTCCAAACAAAGTTATAATTCTTCCCAACAGCCAGGCTGCATCGAACATTTCTAAAGTACTTGCACAAGCTAACACTAGAGTCGCCATTGCTTCCAGTACTTCTATAAAGGATCTAACCAGGACAAAATCCAAGCACAATGAACCAGTCAATGCAGGGGTTTACACTATACCCTGTGGAGGCTGCGACAGGATTTATGTAGGAGAAACAGCAAGAAACCTTGAAACACGCCTCAATGAACACATTAATGCATGTAGGAATGATAACCTGAACAACGCCTGCGTACAACACCGAAATTCCACCAATCATCTTTTGAAATTCAAAGACGCCCAATTAGTAATCAAACTAATTTCCGCAGAAACAAGGGTCTTGAATCAGCACTTATCGCTGTTTCTAACACAATTAAACAAAACAAAGGCAGCTTCACCATTTCTGAAGTCTTAGCAAGAATCCTCCTGAAAACAGTAAACCCTACCATCACATAGTCTCTCCTGCTAATACTACACAAGCACATCGCAGATGTGGAACACAGAAATATTTGTCTAACCTATTTTAATTATTATTATTATAATCAAATAGAAGCGCTAAACCACAGGGGTTATACAGCGCTGCAGGTTATTGTAGGATGCAGAGAGAGTGGGTTGTAAGAGGGAGATGGATGATTAGTAGGGTATGGAGTGCAGCATGACGGTGGATAGTGCAGGGATAGAGGGTAGCAAGAGATTGAGGTAGAAGGGACTGAGGGAGGTGCTAGAGGTATAATCTTCAGAGTTTGTGTAGTAAGTCAGTTTCTGTCAAAAAGTCAACAAGAGAGTCAGGATTAAAGGAGGGTCCATCTACAAGAAGGGAAGGTAAAGAAAGGGCAGCAGAGCGAAGACGTCGTTGGAGGTAAATTCTGCGTGCTCGTTGATAGAGTGGGCAGTCCAGCAGAATATGTCGAACAGACACTGGAACCTGACAATGCTCACAGAGAGGGGCAGGGAGCCTCTCCATGAGATACCCGTGAGTAAGACGAGTGTGGCCGATGTGAAGACGGGAGAGTGTAGTCTCCCAACCTCGACATTGGTGACAAGAAGAAGGCCAGAAACCTATAACCGGTTTAATAGAATGAAGTTTGTCATTCAGCAGGTCAGACCAGCGTTGTTGCCAACGGGTGCGAAGGTGGGTAGCAATGACCGCAAAATAATCCGTGAAAGGAACACCTCTATATGAAACTGGAAGGTCATGTACTGCTGACCGCGCAGCAGTGTCTGCCTGTTCATTGCCCTGTACGTCAACATGACCAGGGACCCAACAAAAGACAATATCTTTATGCTTGCTAAAGATACGGCGTAACCAAAGGTAGATACGAAGAACTAGGGGGTGAGGTGTATCAATTTTACGGATAGCCTGTAAAGCTTAGACTAAGGGAGTCTGAAACGACCACAAATGGTGATACAGGCATAGATGCAATACGGATAAGTGCCACAAGAATGGCATACAATTCAGCCATAAATATGCTAGCCGAGGGTAATAGAACCTATTTTAATACTACCCAAGTACAGTGGACCCTCGGAAATCGAACACTCCCAACTCGCCCTTTTATGTAAGTTTATTATTGTAAGTACTTTTATAGGTGTATTTTTGGGGGTCTGAAATGGACAAATCTAATTTACATCATTCCTTATGGGAATAAATTTGTTTGGTAACAGCACTTGAACAGCATTCTGGAATGAAGAATGTTCAATTTCCGGGGGTCCACTGTATTTGCTTTTATCACCTTTTACTCATGTGCAAGTTGATTGTTCAACCTTATTGTATTACTACTACTACTACTGCAACTTGTATCACTACTACTTCTACCACCACTAGTATTACACCTCACTTTTAGCCTATATATACCCTCTGTGTCCATGTATTGTTTGTAACGGCTTGACAAAGCTCCTGGAGAGTGAAACATTGCCACAATAAAATGTCACATTAGTTGAATTTGTGTCCTTTTACTTAATTTTCACCTCAGTCATACATAATCACTGTAATTGCAGAGGCACTCAGATACAACAGTTTAGAAGTCCCTCCAAACTGCCAATATCCCAAACGCCTCCATTAAAGTGCAGGCATTGTACTTCCCATTTCCAGGACTCAAGTCCAGCTAACAGGTTTCCCTGAATCCCTTCACTAAATATTACCCTGCTCACACTCCAACAGCTTGTCACATCCCAAAAATCATTTGTCTCCATTCACTCCTAACACACACACACACTTGCTGGAAGTCCAAACCCCTTGCCCACAAAACCTCCTTTACCCCTTCCCTCCAACCTTTCCGAGGATGACCCCTACCCCGCCTTCCTTCCCCTACAGATTTATATGCTCTCCAAGTCATTCTACTTTGATCCATTCTCTCTAAATGAAAAAAACACCTCAATAACCCCTCTGAATACTTTTAGTAACTCCTAATTTCCACACTACGAATTCTCTGTATAATATTTGAACCACACATGACATCTCCACTGCCTCCAGCCTCCTCTTTGCTGCTGTATAACCCCTGTGGTTTAGCGCTTTTTTGATTATAATAATAATACAACCCATGCTTCACACCCATATAACAGTGCTGGTACCACTATATTCTCGTACATTCTGTTCTTTGCCTCTATTGATAATGTTTTTTGTCTCCACAGATACCTCAAAGCACCACTCACCTTTTTTCCTTCATCAATTCTATGGTTAACCTCATCCTTCACAAACCCATCCGCTGACAAGTCTACTCCCAAATATCTGAACACATTTGGGAGTAGACTTGTCAGCGGATGGGTTTATGAAGGACGAGGTTAACCATATAATTGATGAAGAATGACAAGAAGCAAACAAGTATGGTAAAGAAACAAGTACATATAATGTAAAGATTAATTTATTGTAGTGGAAATATTGCCACTCTTTTCTTTTTTTTTTTTTTTATAAAACAGGAATGTACAAGAAGTCAGCAAAAAATAATATGCAACTTTTGCTGCATTTAAACCCCTGCCAAAAAAATATATATGAGCAAAACTAACTTTTTTTTTCTTCTAGGATGAAACAAAGTGAATCTTAAATTTTACAGTCTGTTATGTCAAATACATTATTTGAAGTTACCTTCATTACTGTGTATGATTTCTAATACATGCATATAAAAGTAATTTTACCCACAATTTTGTAACTTTAATTTATATACAATTTACAGCATATGAATATATAAACATGTTATGTACACAAGAATAAAGAACTAAAGCACAAAAAATAACTAACAAAAAATAGAAATTACAGTAATTTGATAATCTTCATATATTAATTAAAGATGCAACAATCATGAAAGGAATTGGAATTTGTTTCCTTTTTATTTGATCAAATCAAATTTAATAGAAATAGTTTTGTAAAGAGAATCACCTTACTTTAAAGTTTAATTTCCATCAGATGGCTTTACAGACATTAATGTCTGATATGCCCGCAATGCACAGCATATTAGGGGCTTTTGGCATGTACATCTCATTAATAACTATGTTTCTTGTCTACCATGTATCATTGTACCATGTCTCAATAAAGTATTATTATTATTATTATTATTATTATTATTATTATATTAATACTTCCCAGAGGACACTGGTCTCTCTCTTTGCTCTGTCAAATGATCTGCACTTATTCTTTTGTTATGACCAAGAAATTAAATGTATGGACATTTGTTAAGCTAAAAAAAAAATAGGGGTGACAGGATAAAAGATCTTATTAAATATTACATAAATATTTACATATATACAAAAATGTCTTTTTATACAATTTTTATATAAGACAAAATGACAGTCACTAATTAACTTCAGACACTGAACTTCTAGGAGGGTAATGTTAAATATTTTTTATTCATTTGTAATTTTTTTTTTAAAAAGTATCTATTCATGTCATAACAGTTGTTACTATCAGTATCTGTCATATAAAATTGTAACATGGTAAATAACAGTAACCCTTCATTTAAACAGTAGAGTATAATGAGTAGTACAACCTACTAATACATTGTGATAAAGATAGTGTACAAGATAAATGAAATAGGCAACAATGACATTTTTTTCAGGAAACATAGAAAGATTGGTGATGGCTCAGTCAGTTTCCTAAAAATAAAACCCTGGCACTGTACTCTCAGGATTTAGCCTGAATGTGTACTGTATCACACACCATCGTAATTGAAGCTCATGGAAATAAATGGTATAAAATACTGACACAATGGAAAAATAAACACATAAGCAGTACAGTGGACCCCCGAGAAACGAACACCCCGGAAATTGTACAATTATGCAAGTACAGTGGTATCTCTGTTAGCGATATTAATCTGTCACAGAGGGTGTATCTGTAACCGATTTTATCGTTATCCGAATCAATTTTCCCCATAAGAAATAATGGAAATAAAATTAATCCGTTCCAGACTTCCAAAAGTAGTAAAATAAAATATTTTTTAGAACTTTTTGACATTAAATAATACACAATTTTATGAACAATAAAGAAATACATGTAAATATAGTACAATAACATGTCACTTACATTTATTGAAGAGTTGTTGATGTATGGAAGACGGGAGGAGGGGAAAGGATGGAGTAGTATGCTAGTGTTTGGAAGGGGAATCCCCTTCCATTAACACTGCAGGTGTCAAGTTCTTTTCTGGGGTTACTGGCCTTTTTTTTTTAATGCCACACTCCCTGCATGAATGCTACACTCCCTGCATGCCTGCTACACTCCCTGCATGCCTGCTACACTCCCTGCATGCCTGCTACACTCCCTGCATGCCTGCTACACTCCCTGCATGCCTGCTACACTTCCTGCATGCCTGCTACACTCCCTGCATGAATGCTACAATCTCTGCATGCCTGCTACAATCTCTGCATGCCTGCTACACTCTCTGCATCTGCATGCTACACTCCCTGCATGAATGCTAAACTCCCTGCATGCCTGCTACACTCCCTGCATGAATGCTACACTCTTTACGACAGGGCTGGCACTAGGAGCTTTCTTTGGACCCATGGTAGCTTATTTAGCAGTTGCAAGCACTAAAAACAGTGGAATAATGACAATATACTGGTATGAATGCGTGGGTGGAGTGTGTGGTGGTCGCTCTCGCTTGTAAACAATGGCACACTGATGCTCCCTGGAGTGCCCGCACAGCTGGGCCACGCGGACGCGTTCGGGACGAATATCGTAAACTGAACGGATCATCGTAAACTGAGTCAATATTCTGACGGGTAAAAATGTATCGTTAACTGATTTTATCGGTATCCGACGCCATCGCTAACCGAGGTACCACTGTATAATATTGTAAGTGCTTCTGTAAGTGTATTTTTGGGAGTCTGAAATGGACTAACCTTCTTGACATTATTTCTTAAGGGAGTAAATTCGTTCGGTAATGGCACCTGAGCAGGCTTCTGGAATGAATTTTGTTCGTTACTCGGGGGTCCACTGTATAATGTGATCCTTTATTGACAGTGTTTCGCCCACGCAGTGGGCTTTATCAAGTCACAAACAGATCTACCTGGATAAAAGATACACGAGTATTTATAGGATTTAGTCAGGTGGAGAATGCTGGGTCAGGTGGAGAATGCTGCATGTGACAATCTTCAGTGTAGGGTGATGGATTCTAAAACCTTGGGTAGCTTTAAAAAGAGATTGGACAAGTATATGGGTAGACCTTCTGCAGTGTTCCATTCTTAAGTTCTTATGTGGGATACCGATGAAGAAGTTTCTTGGCAATAGGTTCAGCTATGTTGTAGAAGCCGTTGTTGAAGTTGTTGTATATGCAGATAAGTGATGATTCCAGGATTCTTCGGTATTGAGTGTTGTCTTCTCTGGCGATGAGTCTTGCATTTCTGTAGTTGATTAAATGGTTGTGTGAATTTCGGTGTTGAACACAGGCATTCCTTGAGTCGTCAGATCTGCCTGCATACTGTTATTCTGAAATACGTGTTTGGAGGTCTCTGGATGTTTCGCCGACATAATTTTCTGAAGTCATTACAAGGGACTGTGTATACCCCTGCAGTGGATTGAAGCTTGTCCTGTCTGTTACTGGTAATGTCCTTGATGGTGGTGGATGTGCAGGTGGATACTCGGAATGAGGTATTAGAAAAAAATGTTGGAAACGAACTATGGCATGGACCCTGAAACTGTTAAAAATCTATTATATCGAGATCTGTCATATTGAGGGCTTATTATAGATGTGTATTTGCAGGTTCATTATGTATACACTTCAATCCAGACAGACAGGCTGGTTGGTTGGTGGGAAAAACGGGAGGAAGGTTACAATTGAATTTTGAATATTTCTTTCTAGTTTGTTTTTGACCAATTAGTAAGTAAGTTTATTCAGGTACGTATACATAAATACAGTTACAGTGGACCCCCGGCTAACGAACACCCCGGAAATCATACAATTATGTAAATATAATATTGTAAGTGCTTGTGGAAGTGTATTTTTGGGGGTCTGAAATAGACTAACCTACGTGACATTATTTCTTAAGGAAGTAAATTCGTTCGGTAATGGCACTTGAGCAGGCTTCTGGGATGAAGCTTTTTCGTTAGCCGGGGGTCCACTGTACATAGATTATCATACATAGCAGTATATGTGTAGAGAACCTAGGATAACCCAAAAAAGTCAGACAGAGTGACTTATTTCCATTTTAGATACATGGCCATTTCATACATACAATGGAACCCCAAAAATCGAACATAATCTGTTCCAGGAGCATGTTCTAAATTTGAAATGTTCGAAAATCGAATCAATATTTCCCATAAGAAATAATGGAAATACAATTAATCCGTTCCTGGTGTCAGGAGGCATGACAAAATAGTACTTCACTATGACGCTATTATCAACTCGACAGCTTATTTATCTATCACAATTCATCTAATATGACATAATAAACAATATATATAACATAAAAACCTGATTTACACTCTAGAATGAATAAAATATGTATGTCATTACGAATGTGGTGGTGGGGGAGGACGGTGGTGGCGGGCATTCTTGGTCCAGCTATGAAAACATCTTCCCATTCTTTCCTCCTTCAGACGTGTTAGTATAAGAGAAAACGGAGTTTGTAATGCTAACTGCATTAGATCACTTCTTTCCAGTCGGCTTCATGGAGTGAACAGAATTCATTCCTGTCCAGGCTGGTAACAGCAACAACAACAACAACTGGTTTCTTTACAAAACTCCCGAACCTTCTACACTCTCATTCTCTCTTGTTTATCCATTTAATCTTGTTTACTCACCTCTCACTCTACATTAAGACTGCCTCTCATCGTGGTACCACTGCCTCTAACACTGCCTCAACCAATGAACAAGCACCAATGTCTCTCACCACCACTGCCTCTCATCACCACTGCCTCTACCACCACTGCCTCTCACCACCACTGCCTCAACCAATGAACGAGCTCCAAACACAATTAATTAATTGTGAAATGTTTGGAAGAACACGCAGGGTAATGTTCACTGGAGGATAAATAAAGCTAGACTGACTCACGACGCCTGGGCAGATAGGTCTGGTATGCACTTATTCGATTGGTGGGACGTGTTCGATTACCGGGACAAAATTTGTTAAAAAAAAAAAAAGTGTCCGATTTCCGAGGTTCCACTGTATCAGGTATGATTTTTTATAAAAAACAGTAAGGAAATTTGGAAATTTTTCTCCGATTTTGTATCGTACTGTATAGGGACTATGGCTGAACTTCGGATTTTTTCTCCATTTTTTTTTATATAAATGTTTGCAGTTTTATATTATTGAGTTTGCTTTATGCGAATTTACTGCATGTGCCGAGGGTCAGGAATCTTTCCTAGATGACAAACCGTGTGGAGGAGTTCCAATAACAGTGAAGGCTGGTGACTTGACAACACATCTCCAAAACACAGGTCCCAAGATTTTTTGTAAATTAGAAGTGGGTGTGACTTGAACCTGCCTAGCATGGACCAATAGGCCTAATGCAGTGCTCCTTTTTTCTTACATTCCTATGACAGAAAACTAAATATAGTACTTAAAGATTTTATAAAATAAATTATTCGTAACAATACCATATATAGTAGGTTGGTAGACAGCAACCACCCAGGGAGGTACTACCGTCCTGCCAAGTGAGTGTAAAACGAAAGCCTGTAATTGTTTTACATGATGGTAGGAGTGCAGGTGTCTTTTTTTCTGTCTCATAAACATGCAAGATTTCAGGTACATCTTGCTACTTCTACTTACACTTAGGTCACACTACACATTCATGTACAAGCATATATATACACACCCCTCTGGGTTTTCTTCTATTTTCTTACTAGTTCTTGTTCTTATTTCCTCTTATCTCCATGGGGAAGTGGAATAGAATTCTTCCTTCATAAGCCATGCGTGTCGTATGAGGCGACTAAAATGCCATGAGCAAGGGGATAATAACCCCTTCTCCTGTATATATTACTAAATGTAAAAGGAGAAACTTTCATTTTTCCTTTTGGGCCACCTGCCTTGGTGGGAAACGGCCGATGTGTTGAAAGAAGAAAGAAGAATACCATATATGTATCTGGGGTCTGGCCTTACCAGTAAGGGTGAAAATTTAATGAAATGTTGAATTTCACATAAAAATCCAATCTGAACACCTATACCCTCTTTCTTAATATGTCTGCCTGGAAATGATAATTTTGCATTAATACGTTTTTGTAAAGTGTCTATAGTATCCCTCAAAAGCACTTGTTGAAAAACTTTTGAAGAATACAGTAATTATTTTTGTGGAAAGACATTGTTCTTAGTCTTAAATATTGCCTACTTTTTACTGAAACTAAATATATTCATTTATGCTCAAGGAATAAAACTTATCTTGGTACTAATGTATCTAATAGTTCACTATGCAATATTTCTACTAGAGATCAATAGGGATCATATATTATTATTATTATATTCAAGGAAAAGTGCTATACCCACCGAGGTCATACAGCACCCAGGGAAGGGATCATGTAGAGCCTGGGGACAATTATGTCTGATCCAAGGAAAGCAAGGATAGGTACAGTTCCTTTGATTAAGCCCCCCTTAATGGTATCAAGGGTTTTGCTGGATAAAAATTTTTCAAATGGTCTTTGATAGATTTTTTCATGAATAGATAAACTAATACCATCCAGGTAGGAACTACCGTCCTGCCAAGTGAGTGTGAAACGGAAACCTGTAATTGTTTTACATGATGGTAGGATTGCTGGTGTCTTTTTTCTGTCTCAAAAACATGTGGGATAACAGGTATATCTTGCTGCTTCTACAGTACTTACACTTAGGTCACGCTACACATGCATATACAATGGACCCTCGGTTTTCGTCAATAATTCTTTCCAGAATGCTTTTCGAGTGCTGTTACCAAACGAATTTGTTCCCATAAGGACGAATGTAAATTGATTAGTCATTTCATACCCCCAAAAATACATTACAAAAGCACTTGCAAATATACACTTACATAATTGTTCGAGTTGGGAGCTGTATGAAAACCGAGGGTCCACTGTATCTTTACCCATCTGGGTTTTCTTCTATTTTTTTAATAGTTCTTGTTCTTCTATACTTTTTTTCTTATCTCCATGAGGAAGTGGAACTGAATTCTTCTTCCGTAAGCCATGTGTGTCATGAAAGGCGACTAAAATGCTGGGAGCAAGGGACTAGTAACCCCTTCTGTATACATTACTAAATTTAAAAAGAGAAATTTTAAGTCATCCTACCTCGATAGAATATGGCCTGTCCTTTAAAAAAAAAAAACTATTGTGGTGGATGGAGAGACATGCACCATTCTTTGAATATGGAGAATAATTAATGCTAATCAGAGGCCTATTATGTGGCATTATAAATTGCAATTCACTAAATTCTTTGAAACTGTGGGTAGCCACTGACAGCATGGAAAAGAATACAGTATAATGGAATACAAAAAAGGGGACTTAGTGCTAAATAACAGGCTTTGTTAGATTGCTTTAATATCAGATAAACTAATTTGAAATAGTGTACAGAAGAACTTTCTCATCAAGGAAGATGGTGTTGATGCTGGCAAAGGGCTCTTAATCCACAAATAATTAGAGCTACCCTCTCCTTGGATAAAAAATAATTCTTATTCCCTACATACTCTATCATCTATACAGTATGTGCTTCCCATGTATATGAATATATATACATATATTACATAAAAAAGGTACATACATTAGAAAAGCACTACACCTGTAGTGCCAATACAACACCTAGGGAACAGGAAGTATTAAATTTTGATCCAAGGAAGGAAAAGATAGCTCCATTCCCTGGAGCAAAAGACCTTCACTAACCACAAGGGAAATATAATAATGTACAGTGGACCACCGGATTACGTCATTATTTTGTTCCAGAATGCTGTTCAAGTGCCATTACCAAACAAATTTGTTCCCATAAGGAATAATGTAAATTAGATTAGTCCTTTTAGACCCCCAAAAATACACTTACAAAAATACACTTACATAATTGTTCGAGTTTGGAGCAGTATGTAATCCGGGGGTCCACTGTACACTGGAAATTCTACTATTTCCCACTTGTCTACTGTATACATTGGACCCCCAAGTTTCAGTCTGTCCGAATAACAGTTTTTTCATGTAAAGGTTGCCTTTTTCGGTTAATATTTTTCTCGTGTAACGGTCTTTACTCGTGTAGCGGTCCGCCTGCCTGCGCTTGCGCGCCTCGCCGCGCAGGACGCCAGTCTAGTGTTGTTTACACTTGAGTGAACAATACCCAGCATGCTCTTTTAAACATTCACAATACATTTGTTGTGTTTATTGGTGGTTTAGTGATTGTCACTGAAATTAGTCACCATGGGTCCAAAGAAGCTTCCTAGTGGCACCCCAGTGGTAGCATTCATGCAGGGAGTGTAGCATTCATGCAGGGAGTGTAGCATTTATGCAGGGAGTGTAGCATTCATGTAGGGAGTGTAGCATTCATGCAGGGAGTGCAGCATTCATGCAGGGAGTGTAGCATTCATGCAGGGAGTGTAGCATTCATGCAGGGAGTGTAGCAGGCATGCAGGGAGTGTAGCATTCATGCAGGGAGTGTAGCAGGCATGCAGGGAGTGTAGCATTCATGCAGGGAGTGTAGCATTCATGCAGGGAGTGTAGCAGGCATGCAGGGAGTGTAGCAGGAAGGCAGGGAGTAGGGATTCCCCTTCCAAACACTAACCCCTACCCCTGTCCTCCTCCCTATCTTCCAGATGCCAGCAACTATCTTCAATAAAGGTAAGTAAATGTTATTTTAAATTTTTAATTATAAATTTATTATACTACTTAATATATACAGTGGACCCCCGGCTAACAAACACCCCGGAAATCGTACAATTATGTAAGTATAATATTGTAAGTGCTTGTGGAAGCGTATTTTTGGGGGTCTGAAATAGACTAACCTACGTGACATTATTTCTTAAGGAAGTAAATTCATTCAGTAATGGCACTTGAGCAGGCTTCTGGAATGAATTTTTTTCCTTAGCCGGGGGTCCACTGTATTTATAATTGTTTTGTGAATGTAAAAGTATAGTTAATCTTTACAAAATTAATTTTTTGTGAATATTTTTGGATGTCTGGAACGGATTAATTGTATTTACATTATTTCTTATGGGAAATAAGGTTTCGAGTTTCGAATTTTTCATGTTGAGGTCTAGCTTCTGGAACGGATTAAGACCGATAGTCGAGGGACCACTGTATTCTTGGCCATATGAGCAATGATGAAAAGACAACCCAAGCCTTAGTCAACGAGCACAGTTTCAGTCCTAATTTTTTTTTTTTATCTAGACTTGTCCCATGCAGAGTTGCTTCTGTTCGGAATTCTTGTGACGTCATCATTATTGAAATTCATCTGGAATAACAGAATTGCCAAAATACTGTACTGTATTACTAATACAGGTATGGTGGGAATTATCTAACGCTAATGAATTTATACCTGAAACCAACAATGATAATCTTACTAATTGCCTCTTTTTAATTAAATCGTAATGTGTAAATTAAGATTGGTTTGGACAATTAATATATTGCATAAGTCCCTATACATTTTCACTTTTTCTACAAACTATCAATTTACTTTTGCAGTAATTAAAATTTTATGTATATGTGATGGTAACAGATTTTTTTTTATATTAATCAGGAGGAAGTTCTAAGCCCACAGGGGCCATATAACAACTGGGAAATAGAGGTAGTCAGGTTTAATCCAAGGAAAGGAAGGGTGATGTAACAGTGTGTGTTGTGGTGTAACAGTGTGTGTTGTAATGTAACAGTGTGTGTTGTGATGTAACAGTGTGTGTTGTGATGTAACAGTGTGTGCTGTGATGTAACAGTGTGTGCTGTGATGTAACAGTGTGTGTTGTGATGTAACAGTGTGTGTTGTGATGTAACAGTGTGTTTTGTGATGTAACAGTGTGTGCCATGATGTAACAGTGTGTGTTGTGATGTAACAGTGTGTGTTGTGATGTAACAAAGTGCATTGTGATGTAACAGTGTGTGTTGTGATGTAACAGTGTGTATTGTGATGTAACAGTGTGTGTTGTGATGTAACAGTGTGTGTTGTGATTTAACAAAGTGCGTTGTGATGAAACAGTGTGTGTTGTGGTGTAACAGTGTGTGTTGTGATGTAACAGTGTGTGCTGTGATGTAACAGTGTGTGTTGTGATGTAACAAAGTGCATTGTGATGTAACAGTGTGTGTTGTGATGTAACAGTGTGTGCTGTGATGTAACAGTGTGTATTGTGATGTAACAGTGTGTGTTGTGATGTAACAAAGTGCGTTGTGATGAAACAGTGTGTGTTGTGGTGTAACAGTGTGTGTTGTGATGTAACAGTGTGTGCTGTGATGTAACAGTGTGTGTTGTGGTGTAACAGTGTGTGTTATGTAAGTGTGTGTTATGTAACAGTGTGTGCTGTGATGTAACAGTGTGTGTTGTGATGTAACAAAGTGCATTGTGATGTAACAGTGTGTGTTGTGATGTAACAGTGTGTGTTGTGGTGTAACAGTGTGTGTTGTGATGTAACAGTGTGTGTTGTGATGTAACAAAGTGCGTTGTGATGAAACAGTGTGTATTGTGATGTAACAGTGTGTATTGTGATGTAACAGTGTGTGTTGTGGTGTAACAGTGTGTGTTGTGGTGTAACAGTGTGTGTTGTGGTGTAACAGTGTGTATTGTGGTGTAACAGTGTACGTTATGATGTAACAGTGTGTGTTGTGGTGTAACAGTGTGAGTTGTGATGTAACAGTGTGTGTTGTGGTGTAACAGTGTGAGTTGTGATGTAACAGTGTGTGTTGTGATGTAACAATGTGAGTTGTGATGTAACAGTGTGTGTTGTGGTGTAACAGTGTGAGTTGTGATGTAACAGTGTGTGTTGTGATGTAACAGTGTGAGTTGTGATGTAACAGTGTGAGTTGTGATGTAACAGTGTGTGTTGTGGTGTAAGTGTGTGTTGTGGTGTAAGTGTGTGTTGTGGTGTAACAGTGTGTGTTGTGGTGTAACAGTGTGTGTTGTGGTGTAACAGTGTACTACGTTATGATGTAACAGTGCATGTTGTGGTGTAACAGTGTGAGTTGTGATGTAACAGTGTGTATTGTGGTGTAACAGTGTGTATTGTGGTGTAACAGTGTGCGTTGTGATGCAACAGTGTGTGTTGTGGTGTAACAGTGTGTATTGTGGTGTAACAGTGTGAGTTGTGGTGTAACAGTGTGTGTTGTGGTGTAAGTGTGTGTTGTGGTGTAAGTGTGTGTTGTGGTGTAAGTGTGTGTTGTGGTGTAAGTGTGTGTTGTGGTGTAAGTGTGTGTTGTGGTGTAACATAACTTTTACTCTGTCTTGTGTGAATCCTAGAAATGTTTCTACTTTTACAATTACACACGAATCACATAAGGTAAACTTCTCTCTCAAAACAAATAAATTTGAAAATATATTAAGCTTGCCACCCTTACAGGTTTAGCACTTGGTTATAATAATAATAATAATAATAATAATAATAATAATAATAATAGTAATAATAATAATAGTAATAATAATAATAGTAATAATAATAATAGTAATAATAATAATAATAATAATAATAATAATAATACTAATTATTTAATCTTGCCAGAACATTTTGTCATATTAAAATGAAGTCATAAAGTTGCTAAATAAAGACTTCATATCAGACAGCAATTGTTTTACATCTGAAATTTTTATATCCATATAATAAAATATATTACTGTATTGTGTGGTTCAAATGTGTGTTTTATTATATATACGTATAGTAAAAATATATAACCCATACACACATTTTTACCATGCATGTGAAAATGCACATTTAACTGTCCAAATGTAGATCTACGTTCTTACCACAAGCGCTCCAAGGGAAGATCAACGTTTTATTTTTCCTGCTTCCAAATTTGGCACGATTGGCCTGAGATGCCTGGTCAGTATAGAATGGGTTTTAACACTTGGTGTGTGCAGTATTAAAAAATCTGGGACCACTTTGTACCTTGTGGGAGCACCAGTTCAATTGAGCGCCAGCTAGAGCAAACAGAATGGCAAACACCAGGGATTCACTGATGTCATGTTGTATTAACACTTCCCTTTTAAAAGGAAAGTGATGTTGACCCTGAGTTTAGTGGCTTTAAGATGAATGTGGCCACAAGTGGTCGAGGAAATATAAAAAACCTTAATAATAACCAATGTGTATCATTTGTGTAACATCCTTTCAATTTTGATACCACTGGTAGTGTCATCCTGCCACAATGTCCTATAACCTATGCCCTATGTAAAGAGAAACAATTCTGGAACATGTAATACGTGTTTGGCTGGCCGGGTGGGTGGGTGGATGATTGACTTTGGCTGTCTCTATTTCCATCTGTCTGTCTGTATCTATCTCTGTCTATTTTCTGTCTGTATCTATCTCTGTCTGTATCTATCTGTCTATTTTCTGTCTGTATCTATCTCTGTCTAACTTCTGTCTGTCTCTATCTCTGTCTATCTTCTGCCTATCTCTCTGTCTCTGTCTCACAGGTACTCATAAATACAGTTGTAAATACATAGTGTAAATTACGTAGGATAACCCAAAAAAAAAATCCAGACAAAGTGCTATACTGTGCTTGTAGATATAAGGCATAATAAGCATGACTGGCAAGTAATACACATTTTCACTTGTTCAGGAATCAGATGTGACGACTCTGCATTGTGTGTAATACCTGTTGGTTTATGAGTGACTCTCTCTCTGAGACAGAAAGAGAGACAAGCAGACAGATAGACAGGAAGACAGAAAGACAGATAAGCAGAGACAGAGATAAGCAGAGACAGAGATATACAGAGACAGAGCTAGACAGACAGACATGTTTATGTGTAAAAGTAAAAACAAATAAAGCCAAGGCAGTGCACGATCATCAAATGTCACTCACTGCTGCACTGTCAGCAGTGGAGTGACACTCGTCTTACATCGTACTTCAAGGAGTTTAATATATACTCCAGCATGTCTAAAACATTGCTGGGACCTATAAATACTTTGTATATATTTCTAGACAATAGTATGTGACCAAGGCAGGTGAAAATGTTTACCTGTCAGTGTGTTTGTGACTACAGTGGTCCCTCCGTTTTCGTGTATCTCTGTTTTCGTGTGTTTCAGTTTTCGTGCAGTTTTTTTGGGGAAAAATTATCTCCGTTTTCGTGTGATTCCCTCCGTTTTCGTTCATGGTACAGAACCTATCCAATGCCCAGCGCACATACAAAGCCCGCAAGCCCGCCTCCCACGCACATTCTCAGGCAGTGTAGCATTGTTTCTGGTTGAGTGAACATTATCCTGCGAGTTCATATTAAACATTTCTTATCAATCCATTGTTTTTGGCCCTTGATTATTGTGTGTGACTGCTAAATAAGCCACCATGGGCCCAAAGAAAGCTCCTAGTGTCAGTCCTTTGGTAAAGAAAATGAGGAACACCATAGAATTAAAGAAAGAAATTGTAGCAAAGTATCAAAGTGGAGTCAATAAAGGCTATAGCACCAGCTGGCATTAAAGTGTAGCATTAACAATGTAGCAAGTAAGTTAAACCATTAATCGACACAAAACCTAACTCCTCCATTGTTTGTTTGAGGAATATAGTGACAGACTAGAGCTGCCGTCTGCCAACATCTCCTCCAAGGTAAGTGTAAATCTTTCTTATTTATAATATTTATAATAATATAAATTAAAGTGTAAATATTTATTTATAAATTTAAGTGTAAATATTTCTCATTTATAAATTATATACATTGTGTGAATAGAGCTGGTGGCGGCCTGCTGCTGCTGCCGTCCACCACCAGCAGTAGCCCATATACCCAACAAAAACAATACTACCGCCAGTTCTCTCATACATAATGACATATTTTATTCATTCTAGAGTATATATCATATTTCTATGTTATTAATATTGTTTATTATGTCATATTAGATGAATTGTGATAGATAAATAAGCCGTAGAGTTTATATTAGTGTCGTATTGAAGAGCTATCTTGTCCTTCCTCTCTCATACACCAACAAACCAGTTGTTGTTGCTGTTTCCAGCCTGGACAGGATTGAATTCTGTTCACTCCATGAAGCTGACTGGAAACTAGTGGTGGTTGAGGCAGTGGTGGTGAGAGGCAGTGGTGGTGAGAGGCAGTGGTACTTGTTTGTTGGTTGAGGCAGTGTTAGAGGCCGTGGTGGTAAGAGGCAGTCTTAATGTAGAGCGAGAGGTGAGTAAACAAGATTAAATCAATAAATGAGAGAGAATGAGAGTGTACAATGTTCGGGAGTTTTGTCAACAAACCAGTTATTGTTGTTGTTGTTGTTACCAGCCTGGACAGGAATGAAATCTGTTCAATCCCTGTAGCCGACTGGAAAGAAGTGATCTAATGCAGTTACAAACTCTGTTTTCTCTTATACTAATGCGTCTGAAGGAGTAAAGAATGGGAAGATGTTTTCATAGCTGGACCGAGTATGCCCGCCACCACATTCGTAATGACACACATATTTTATTCATTCTAGAGTGTATATCAGGTTTTTATGTTATTTATATTGTTTATTATGTCATATTAGATGAATTGTGATAGATAAATAAGCCGTAGAGCTGATATTAGTGTCACAATAAAGCATTTTGTCCTGCCTCCCAACAATAAACTCGCCTCCCTCTCTCCTCTCCATCTTCCATACACCAACAAGAGTCGCTAATAAAGGTAAGTGTGATGTTAAATGTTCATTTATACATGTTATTAGTGCTTTATATTTATTTGTCATTCTTTTCTGTAGGTAAATCTATATTTAATCTCTAAAAAAATAATTTTTGTTAATACTCCTGGGTGTCTGAAACGGATTAATTGAATTTACATTATTTCTTATGGGGAAAATGGCTTCAGTTTTCGTGTGTTTCAGTTTTAGTGCATCCCTCAGGAACGGATTAAGCATGAAAATGGAGGGACCACTGTATTTGAGTACTATTTCAATGTACAAACATTGGCTATGAAATCACAAGAATTACTACAAATTGTAATTATCAGAACATAAAATTATATTAATTAAAAAAAAGAACAAATTTTTTTTTTATTGGCAACATTTCTGCAAACGGCAGGACTCCATGTTGCCGTCAGGAGAGCATCCAGTGCCAACTTCGCAGTCTTATATCTTATTAAGTATCCACGCTAAATTTCTTTTTTTTTTTTTTTTGGTCTTATTACACAAAGAAAATTGCCCTCTTTAACCCTTTCGGGGTTTTGGTCATACTAGTACGGCTTACGCCCTGGGGTTATTGACGTACTAGTATGCCTAAATTCTAGCGCCCTCAAATCAAGCAGAAACAGGCTGTTCTATTTTCAATGGTATTTATGCTTGTATTCTCGTTTTCTTAGTCTCATTTTATAGAATAGATGATATACTACAAAAACAGAGATAATTTTGACTGGTTTCACGATGACAAGTACCTTGAAACTGAGTGCAAAGTAGTGAAAATGTTCGATTTTGGCCAATGTTCAAGAGTAAACAAATCACACCATGCGTCCAATACACATCAACTGGAGAGTCTAATATTCTTGCACAAGTGCGCTGATATTTTTTATACCATTTTTACAATGATGCAGTTGTATACATAACAGTAAATCTATTATTTGTGAGAATAAAAATACAAAATGGAAAGCAAAAGTAATGTAAGAGGGACCTGCAAACGTGACTAATGAACAGAGAAGATGTTATTTTAGTGTCAGGAATGTCTGCCTTGTTTATTATGGACCCTATTTTGAAATTGGCATCGTTTGAAATTTGTGTGAAATTGGCCAAATTGCCCTTTTCTGACCACTATTTTGGATAGTTGAAATTGGTAAATAGGCGGTTTCTTGTACTCAATCGATACAAGAAATGGAGTTCTAGCAAAATAGCTATAATTTTAGTAGACTGAAACATTGGAATTTGCCGAAAATAGGGCTCAAAGTGGGCGAAATCGCCGATGTGTAAATGTCATCGATTCCGTTAACTTCGCGAAAGCATAATTCCGTTAGTTTTCGATCAAATTTCATAATTTTTGTGGTGTTATAATTGGAAAAAGATTCTCTATAATTTCATAACAAAAAATATTTTTTTTTTTAAATTCTTGGTCTATGAGAACGTGTTTCGGAGAGGGTCCTTGGACCCCCAAATGGTTAATTTAAAAAAAAAAAATCAAAATATTCAGAGTGCTGGCAGTGAGAACGTAGATCTACATTTGGACAGTTAATGGATTAAAAGCTTGAGGTAACTCCCCATGCTGCTAGAGGCAAGCTCCCTATCTTTTTTTTTTTTTTTTATTGGGTAATTAGTATATGGAAATATATGGATTCATATATGTTAAACTAAATTAACCTAACTGAGAGTAACAAATACAGTATTAAAATTTCCATGAAATTTTAAGCATACAGAAATGGAACTGTCTGCCCCCTTTTTGGAAACAGGCTGTAATAAGAGAATGATTATTTTACAGTGAAGTCCACAACAAAAAAATTAAAGGCATGATATAATACACTATGTTTTCTGGAACAGAACATAATCATAAAAGTTACAAATGTAGAATATGAAAAATTGGCCAACAAATAAGATGAATAAGTCACTTTGAAATTTTTATACATGTAAGAAACCAGATTCAGTACACAAGGTCCAATTTGTCATTTATCTTGTACAGCACTTCTTATTAAAGACTTTTAAATATTTTAATTTACCAGTAATTATTAAAAAAATGGAAAGAACTTAACATAAGCTGATAAAAAACTTTTAGTAAGACATTAAAATATGAAAACATGCTTAGTTTGTTTAAGACAGTATACTCCCACTTATCTGTTTAATTATGAGCAGTGCCTGTCTGCCCTAGTGAAAATTCCAGTTGAATGAGGATATTTTAATCTGCTATTTTGGGGATCTCAATTTTTTTATGTAAATGAGATACTGTAAACATATATATAAACTCTTAAATCTGATACTTCTAATCTTGAAATCCCTCAAAATCAAACATGGTTTGAAGTACAGCATACCTCACTAACACGGCAGATTAAGTTCCAGACAGCCACCATAAAGCAAATATTGCCTTAAAGTAAATCACAGCCTTTTTTTTCACTTACCAGTACACATAAAAGCCTAAAATATGACTCGCGAAATCGTAATGACACGATTGCAAACAAACCATACCACGGGTGGGGTTTGAACCCTCGGTCAGAGAAAAATATACCTAGTTGGATGAATCTTATTGAAGCTAGCTGGCCCAGTGGCTTACGTGATGGTCTGGAGTTTTGACACTCTCTGACCGCGGGTTCGAACCCCACCCGTGGTATGGTTTGTAAGCCTAAAATATGTTTACACTGTCATTTACTAAATGAACAATAGTACTAGGCCTAAAAAATGATGCAAAAGTAAAAATAATAATTAATAATTTTTTGAAAATTGATGAAAACCATCTTAAGAGCAAAGGCAAGAACCAATAATATTAAATGTGAATATAATTAAAAATCGCAGTATTAGCGAAGAGCTCTAAAGCCGTATTAACAAGGTATGACTATACTGCATAATAAAAGTTTAATACAGTGGACCCTCGGCTAACAATCTTAATCCATTCCAGGAGCTAGACCTTTACCCGAAAAAATCGTTATCCGAAACCTTATTTCCCATAAGAAATAATGTAAATACAATTAATCCGTTCCAGACATCCAAAAATATTCACAAAAAAATATTGAAATAAACATTTAAAATAACATTTACTTACCTTGAAGAGACTTGCTGGCATCTGGAAGATAGGGAGGAGGAAATAAGGAGGAGTTAGTTTTTGGAAGGAGAATCCCCCTCCAAAAGGACTTCAGGTAACAAGTCCCTCTCTGGGGTTACTTCCCTTCTTTTTCTTTTAATGCCACTAGGACCAGCTTGAGAGTCACTAGAACTCTTCTTAGAAAAATAACTGTCCAGAGTCCTCTGTTTCTGGCGCCTGTTTAACATTTTCCCGAAGTTCAACATGGCTCTGTCACTGAACTGGTTGCACAGATGGCTCATTTCAGCTTGCTCAGGGTGGTTTTGTTCAACAAATGTCTGCAATTCAATCCACTTTGAACACATGATATTAATAAAATACTGAGGATATCGAACCAAGTAAGAACCAGAAATAACGGATTTAAATTGGATAAATTTAGATTTAGAAAGGACATAGGCAAGTACTGGTTTTCGAACAGAGTTGTAGATGCTTCTTTAATACTTTGGTGATGGACCAGGTGCTTTAGCTCATTCAGTGCCCTGGTGATGGACCAGGTGCTTAGGCTCATTCAGTGCCCTGGTGATGGACCAGGTACTTAGGCTCATTCAGTGCCCTGGTGATGGACCAGGTGGTTTGGCTCCCTCAGTACCCTGGTGATGGACCAGGTGCTTCAGCTCCTTCAGTGCCCTGGTGATGGACCAGGTGCTTAGGCTCATTCAGTGCCCTGGTGATGGACCAGGTACTTAGGCTCATTCAGTGCTCTGGTGATGGACCAGGTGTTTTGGCTCCCTCAGTACCCTGGTGATGGACCAGGTGCTTCAGCTCCTTTAATAACTTGGTGATGGACCAGGTGCTTCAGCTCCTTCAACGCCCTGGTGATGGATCATGTGCTTTGGCTTATTCAGTGCCCTGGTGATGAACCAGGTGCTTCAGCTCCTTTGGTGCTCTTGTGATGGACCAGGTGCTCCAGCTCTTCCAGTACCCTGTTTTATAGTGCCCTGATTATCAAAGCATATTCCATGGATGAAGTAGGTGGGTTGGGTAGGAGTTTTTGTTTGTGGGATTGGTTTTGGGTTTTAAGGGGACCTGCCTAGCGCGGACCAGTTGGCTTGCTGCAGTGTTCCTTATTTCTGTTTTCTTGTGTGTGTGAAGGGTTGGATTTGAACGGGACTTGCACAATTGTTGGGGGGGGGGGAGTTGTCGGGGTTTGTTTCTTGGATAATGATGGGTTGGACAAATATTTTTGTTGGTGGGTTGGTTTTGACATGGACGTGCCAAGTATGGGCCAGTAGGCCTGTTGCAGTGTTCCTTATTTCTTATGTTCTTATGTCCCTAAGCACTGAAGAAGGCACCTCCTTCACTCCCTCTTTCTCCTCCTGTGAAGCAATAACCTCAGCTCTGGTCTCATGCTGTTCCACTTCCAGCTCTTGCAGCTCTTCAGTTGTTAGCTCTACTCTGTGGTCCTCCACTAACTCTTCCACATCCTCACCACTCACCTCCAACTCCAGGCTGTTCCCCAATGCCACAATATCTTCCACAACAGGCACAGGGTCGTCAGGGTCAGCCTCAAATCCTTCAAAATCCCTCTTTTCAACACAATCTGGCCACAGTGGTCTCCAAGCAGAGTTCAAAGTCCTGGAAGTCACTCCCTCCCAAGCATTACCTTTAAGGCCTATGCAATGCACGATATTGAAGTGATCTTTCCAGAACTCTCTTAGGGTCAATGCAGAGGCTGAGGTTACATCAAAGAACCTTTGAAACAATGCTTTGGTGTACAGTTTCTTGAAGTTGGAAATGACCTGCTGGTCCATGGGCTGGATGAGAGGAGTGGTGTTAGGAGGCAAGAACTTCACTGTGATGAAACTAAACTTATCAGACAAAAAGTCATCCAAGTTGTGAGGATGAGCAGGAGCATTGTCCAGTACCAGGAGGCACTTTAGTGGCAATTTCTTTTCCAGGAGGTATTTCTTCACACTAGGGCCAAACACTGCAGTCAACCATTCCACGAAAAAGTCCTTAGTGACCCATGCATTAGTGTTAGCTTTCCAATGCACACACAAATTATTCCTGTTAACATTGTGTTTCTTGAAGGCTCTGGGATATTCTGAGTGATACACCAGTAAAGGCTTCACTTTAAAATCACCACTGGCATTGGCACACAACATGAGAGTTAGCCTGTGTTTCATAGGCTTGTGTCCTGGCAATGCCTTTTCCTCCTGAGTAATGAAGGTCCTCTTTGGCATTTTCTTCCAAAAGAGGCCTGTTTCATCACAATTAAACACTTGTTGGGGTTCAAATTTTTCAGTGTCTATGAACCCCCTGAATTCCTGCACAAATTTTTCAGCTGCATGTTTGTCTGAGCTGGCTGCCTCACCATGCCTCACAACACTGTGTATGCCAGTACGTTTCTTAAACCTCTCAAACCAGCCTCTGCTGGCTTTAAAATCACTGTCCTCACCACTGGTTCCAGGCATTGTCTTGACAAGATCTGCGTGCAACTGACTTGCCTTTTCACAAATTATCGCCGTGGAAATACTATCACCCGCTATCTGTTTTTCATTGAACAACACCAGCAATAACTTCTCAACCTCATCCACTGTTTTCGATCTTTGTTTCATAAACATATCAACCCCTTTTGCAAAATTAGCTTCCTTGATTTCTTTTCTCTTTGCCAGGATAATGGTGATAGTAGATTGTTTTTTTCCATACATCCTGGCAAGCTCACTCACACGTACGCCACTCTCATATTTTTCAACAATCTCTTTCTTCAGTTCGATGGTGTTCCTCACTCTCTTTAC
The DNA here is from genome assembly GCA_009830355.1 of Cherax destructor. Classification (NCBI taxonomy): domain Eukaryota; kingdom Metazoa; phylum Arthropoda; class Malacostraca; order Decapoda; family Parastacidae; genus Cherax; species Cherax destructor. The sequence continues at coordinate 11,621 of WNWK01016316.1, read as the reverse complement.
CACAGGGGTGCCACTAGGAAGCTTCTTTGGACCCATGGTGACTTATTTCACAGTGACAATCACTAAACCACCAAAAAAGACACCAAATGTATTGTGAATGTTTGAAAGAGCACGCTGGGTATTGTTCACTCAAGTGTAAACAATGCTGGACTGGCGTCCTGGGAGGAGCCGCGCAAGTGCAGAGCGGGCAGACAGGTCTTGTACGTATCGCTAACCGAGTAAATATCGCTGAGAAAAATATTGACCGTAAAAAGCAACCGTTAACCGAAAATATCGTTATCTGGAATGAACGTTAGCCGAGGGTCCACTGTATTGTGGTATTGGATATCATCTTTGACCCTCTTGTCATACATAGAGAACATTTTCGTCTTTAATTTGCAAGTTCCATTAACCTACGATATTATCCCCAGAAATATGTAATTAATAAATGTAATTCATGAGCAGCTACTTTATGACAGGCATAGAAATTTAAGACTTAAATAACAGGTGTCTACTACATACTGTGTATCAGTCTATCTGACAATAAACAAAATAAAAATACATACAGGTCGGCCATGACTAATCCGGCAATCAGTTATTCGGTTCCATCAGTAATCCGGCACTAATTTCGGATAGAATAATTTCAAATTTCAACATTATACTGACTCAGAAATTGTGCAGATGATTGTAAATTCACAGCAGCAAGCCAGAGGAGGAGAAAGCAGTGATGAAAATGAGGAAGATGTAGCAGAAAGAGTCTATTGATAGGTTAATCAAGTGTATTCTACCCTAACCACTCTGTAATCCGGCAAACTCACTAATCCGGCACACTACAGGTCCCAATGATGCCGGATTAATGATGGCCGACCTGTATATCAATAATGAATAATAACTGTTTTTAACAATACAAGGTTCATAATTTTAATATGACCAGCATTAAAGTATTAATGCGGTAAAATCAATTTATAAATTCATTGACTTAACTCTACTGCAGTGTGGTAAACATTCAGAGAATTTTATTCTCAATGATCACAATGGAAATTTAAAAAAATCATTGTAATATTCTGTTAAAATGCTGATATGCATTATCTTCCCATAACCCAGAAGTCTTTCATTATTAGAACATACTTGCTCAGATTACACACTAATTTTGTATGATCTGCCATCATTGTCTACCCTGAGCAAACTAAAAGACTGCATCACTATATATGGCCACTTGATAATATGTACAGTGTGTGTGTGTGTGTGTGTGTGTATGCGTGTGCATGTGCACATGCGTTCGCACATATATACCACAGACAAGGGTTACCTTTCATGAAAAACCTTGTTAAATATAAAATTGCAAATGGCAAGACATTAATTCAATGGGAAATAATATGGGTTAGGAACTGGGGGTGACAGTCCCCACTTTAAAAATAATTTTCTTTTTACAACAAATGAATATATAGCTGAACTCTCAGGAATTTTTACTTTCAGTTCCAAATATCAGTCTAGTGAGCTTGGGGAAATATTTAGTCATGCAGAAGCAGTCTTAGGTAATATTGTGTGTGATTCTGCATGTGACTAACTAGTAACTCTTGGCTTAAAGAATGTGGTACTTTTAAGCTGCTTTGGTTTCATCTTTAAACATTCACAGAACTGCTTGTGTATATCTTATCCCCATGGCATTTTGTGTGTAGGGAAAGTAGAGCAGAGAAGGCACAGTAGTAGTTGTGGAGTAGCAGCAGAAGTAGAGGAGCAGAAGACAGGTACATTACATGCTGAGCACAGCACAAGAGGAAGGGAAGGCTAACAAAGAAGCACTGTATATAAATAAAACTGCCATTTATTCACTAAAGTCTACTTAGTTGTTTATTATTTATCATTAAAAACACAACACTGTTACGTTTTTGAGATGAAGAAAAAACATTTAAATTGTATTATAAAGCCGCATTAAACTACTTTCAAAAGTTGAAATAAATTTAAAGATAATACTTTTTAAAAACACATGTGGTTAATGAGGAAGTGGGTGTTAATAACTACTGTGCTACTATGTCATTACTTGTGGGAGGAACCTCCCTCTATATTGCCTCACTGTATTTTAACTGGTGAATAATGCATTTCTAACATTTATGTGTTTATTACATATCTTATAAAATTTAGTCTCATCTAGTGTTGTTTTACTGTAACCTGACAATTTGTGCAGTTCATGATGTAAGCTGCCACAACCTGAAACTCTCTCACCTGTCTTGCAAATGGTAAATTTTTCCCCATAAAATTAACCATGAATTCTAGATTTATTCCCTAGAAAATAAATATACAGTATTTATAGTGTACTTCATAACCAGGAATGATCAAACACTCAAAATTTTCTTAATTTTTTTTTTTTCAAATTTCTCTTACTGATGTATTTATGTGAAGAAATGCATAATTTTTTCCTTTTTGCCTCAGATTTACAGAAATCTAACCGTGAAATTTTTTTATGCAATATAACTTAAGCCTATCCAGCGTATCTAGACTAGTGTAAATTTAATCAGCATTATTTAACATCAACGAAATACAGTGGACTCCCGGTTAACGGCCATAATTCGTTCCAGAATGCTGTTCAAGTGCCGTTACCGAACGAATTTATTAACATAAGGAATAATGTAAATTAGATTAGTCCTTTTGGACCCCCAAACATACACTTATAAAAGCACTTACAAAAAATTGTTAGTGTTTGGAGAAGGCCGTTAACCGGGGGTCCACTGTATATTAAAGTGGTTTTCAGACTAATTTTCATATTTATACAAAAACTAAATGAACTCTCGACCTGTCTGGCAAAATTAATATTACTTTAGAAGCCAAGTTCAAAAGTTCTGGTTAAAAAGCACAACATATACACGCAGTCACACACACCGTAATGTATATACAGTATATAAATAATTTTTTTTACAATATTCTTGGCCACTTTGGCAACAGCATCAGAAAAAAATTAATTGGTTTTCTTTGGCTGACACCTTTCATACTTGCTTCACAGAGAAAGTATTACCTCTTAACCACACAAATATCCATTACAATAACAGAGTAATGGATGCAATATTCCAATTAATGTACAATTTAAATTAACCCTTTTCATAGCAGTTAGCTTGGTATAACCCAATGCAGCCTCTCCTCACTTAGCAACGTACCCGTTTACTGATGACTCGGACTTACGATGGGCTCTCTGACCAGTATGCATACCTATTTAATGTATATTAGAGCTGATTTCCTCTATTCTTTTTAAGGACACTACTGTATAAACATTTAAAAATATACTAAATACAGTGGTACCTCGAGTTACGATATTTTTTCGTTCGAGAATGCTGTTCAAGTGCCATTACCAAACGAATTTATCCCCATAAGGAATAATGTAAAATAGACTAGTCCTTTTACACCCCCAAAAATATACTTACAAAAGCATTTAAAAAAATAAACTTACATAAAAGGGCGATTTTGGGGACCATCATAACTCGAGGTACCACTGTATGTTATAAATGGTGAAAAGGTAACATTAAAACAATATCAAAGATGGTTGACACAAACCTACTACCATTATAGTATGTTCCTCGTTTAGTGATGAATTCATTTACCAACATGGTCTTAGGAACAGAACTCCGTCGTTAAGTGAGGAGAGGCTGCATATATATTTCCACATGTACTTTAAAAATTAATTGCTCTAAATTAGCAAACATTTAAATACAGTATAAAAATACATGAATGCTGTAACTGTAAAACTACAACTAAAGAAAATGGAATAAGTATTGACTTAGAATCAAATAATGTCCAAAATATTTCATAAGATACAAAGAAATTTAATGTGCAAATTGTCTTTGAATTTATTTTCAAATTATAATTTTTAGCTCCCACAATTTATTAAAATATAATCATATAGTTTGACAAGTTAACTTATTTTTGCATATCACATGCTGCCAAAGAATTTCAGTTACTGTATTTGTAATGGTATTTATTTATTTTTTTAAAATCTATATTCACACTAGCACAAAATGTAATTCTTGAGAAATATCACAAAGAAATAATACAGGTAATATAAATTATTCTAAAACAATTTACTAGTTACTCTAAAACAATTTACTAATTATGTTCTATTTCTCTTATCAACTTGTGAATATGATGGAAAATCTGCTATATCTACTACCTCTTCCATTTTATATGAAGGATATAGGCCACTTTGTCGAGTGCGGCGATTAACGCCTTTGGAGTAACCATCCCAGTGGTTACCGGCTATACCCACTATGTCACCTGGTTTAAGGACCATCTCGTCAGACCTGCTAAAATGAGAGAAGTGAATGAGTGAGCTGACTGCTGGTTTTAAGGTAATTAAAACTGATAAAGCTGTGAAAAGCATGAGTCAATTTAATATGCGTAGGCATGCACTTCATTAGTCAATGCTGTGCATCTCACTCAAAATGTACTAAGTTGTTGTTTTTTTTGGTAACACTCTGGCCATCTCCCACTGAGGTAGGGTGACCTGACAAAGAAAAAACTCTTTCAGTGTCACTTATTCAATCATTGTCTTACCAGAAGTGCAGTCAACGCTTCATTTGATTATACTATTGCCGAAGCGCCCTGATGTTACAGTTCAAATGACCCTCCAAACCACAACATCCCAACCTCTCATTCAGAGTACAGGCACTCAACTTCTCACCTCCAGGATTCAAGTCCAGCTATCTGGTTTTCCTGAATCCCTTCATGTTACCTTGCTCACACTCAAACAGCACTTTAACCCTTTCAGGGTCTGTGCCGTTGTTCTACGGCTTTAACCCTTTATCGGGCAGGCCCGCATATATTCAGGCCTCAATGCATGTTTTTTTCGCATGACATCTTACTCCCACTGCACATCTGGGTTCCAGTTTTCTAGTTCAGACCAATCACAAGCCTTCTGTGAGTCGCTCCAGCTAAGTGGCAATGGCCTCTACTCGCTTCCTATTGGTTGAGAGACCAAAATGTAAACACTTGTAGCATGGCGTCATCCAGAGCAGTTTTTTTCCTCGAGTTACACACATATACTCTTAGATTTTTCCCTATGCAATGTCAGTAAGTACTGATTTTTGTGTCTAGTGCGTAAATGAATAGTTTAGGCATATTTTGATACAGTAGACCCTCATTTAGCATACTTTATGTTACCCATTATGGGTATTGCACGATTGAAGAGTTGCGGCACATTTTTATCTAATACAACGTAAAATTGATATTACTACACGGTTCGCGGGAGGGGAAAAAATTTTGAGAGCGCGGTTGCCCGTGGTGGGTTAAACCATCGAGTCCTACTGCTATCCTCCGCCACCCTCACCACCCTCCCAGCCTTCAGTTTGGTTCATACGACAATAATCGGGAAGCTCGCTGTGTTTATTTACATACATTTTCTCATTTTCATCGCATTTTGATAAATCTGCCAAGCAATCATGGCACCCAGTAAGCATACAAGTGTTCCTGCAAGTGACAAGAAAAGGTTTAAGCGTTCAAGTCGTGGAATTATGAAGAAAATCAAGAATTGACTAACTTACTGAATGACTTGACTGACTTACTGAATGACTTACTGAATGACTTGACTGACTTACTGAATGACTTGACTGACTTACTGAATGACTTGACTGACTTACTGAATGACTTGACTGACTTACTGAATGACTTGACTGACTTACTCAATGAATTGACTGACTTACTCAATGAATTGACTGACTTACTGAATGACTTGCCTGACTTACTGAATGACTTGACTGACTTACGTATCATATTTATTCCAGAATAATATTAGGTACAGCATAAATAACGTAGAAGCATGATTAAGATGCACAAATTAATAAAAACTGATATTATATAGAGGTATTGAAGGGTAGGTGGGGCTATGAAGGTGCCAGCAGTCTCTCAGCGTCAGTTACTCATGGATCACCATGGCGTGTGGAGGTGTGAACTCACCGCACTATAAAATATTGTATAATAATACTTATTATTACTATCAATAAGTTATCTACCTATCATATTTATTCCAGAATAATATTAGGTATAACATAAATAACATAGCAGCATGATAAAGACGCCCAAATTCATTCAGTAAGTCAGTCAAGTCATTCAGTAAGTAGTCAAGTCATTCAGTAAGTCAGTCAAGTCATTCAGTAAGTCAGTCAAGTCATTCAGTAAGTCAGTCAGACTTACTGAATGACTTGACTGACTTACTGAATGAATTGACTGACTTACTGACTGAATTTGGGCGTCTTTATCAGGCTGCTACGTTATTTATGTTATACCTAATATTATTCTGGAATAAATATGATAGGTAGATAACTTATTGATAGTAATAATAAGTATTATTATACAATATTTTATAGTGCAGTGGGCTCACACCTCCACACGCCATGGTGGTCCATGAGTAACTGACGCTGAGAGACTGCTGGCACCTTCATAGCCCCGCCTACCCTTCAATACTTCTATATAATATCAGTTTTTATTAATTTGTGCAACTTTATCATGCTTCTACGTTATTTATGCTGTACCTAATATTATTCTGGAATAAATATAATACATAGATAACCTTTATTGATAGTAATAGTATTATTTTACAATGCTTTATAGTGCCGTGAACTAACATGTCCTCACGCCATGGTGGTCCATGAGCAACTGAGAGACTGCTGTACCTTCTCCCTTTGTCAAAGCCCCGCCCACCCTTCAATACCTCTATATGTCAGTTTTTATTAATTTATGCATCTTTATCATGCTTCTACATTATTTAAGTTATACAGTAGACTACCTAATATTATCCTGGAATAAATATGATAGGTAGATATTATTTATTGATAGTAATAGTATAATTATACAATAACAAATCTAGAAGCAGTGCTTTGAAACTGGGTCTAGACCAGCTGATGATGCCTTACCATCAGCTGTATAATGTACTGCAGGGTAAAAGAGCCCAGAGATCTATTACAGCATTTATGCACACTTCAATACAACCATCGACTTTAGTACCAGAACCTCTACCATCCACTTCTGCCGACAACCAACAACCATCCACCTCAGCCCAGTAGGGCCACACCATGCATATCCACTCTCTTAGCAATCATCCACAAACACCATTACCTACAATTTAGGGTAAGAAATACTATTATTTCTATTGCATTTGTAGTCTTAAGCAGTAATATATCACGAAAATGAACTACAATTACATATTCACCTTCAATTTTTGCAAGATCTGTTGGTCTAAAAAAACTTGTTTGGCTTTTTGGGGACTCTCAGGAACGTAACCCTATTTTTCCCATAAGTTCTTCTAATTATCTAACACGATTTTATCTAACACAACGTTTTCAGGATCTACTGTATACAGTGGACCCCCGGTGTTCGTCCATTTTTCGTAACAGAATGCTGTTCAAGTGCCATTACCAACCGAATTTATTCCCTTAAGAAATAATGTAACATAGACTAGTCCTTTTAGACCCCCAAAACTACACTTATAAAAGCATTTAAAAAAATAAACTTACATAAAAGGGCCTGTTTTGAGCAGGACGAACACCGGGGGTCCACTGTATAACTAAAGTCTGTGTGAAGCATAATATGACTGCACCATGCAACTGAAAAAAGTGCAAGGAAAAAGGCCCACATATATTTAGGCCCGACTGTCAAGGCCAAAGTAGCAATTTCAGTAAATAAATATTTATAATAATTTTTCTAATGCATATATGAATTCAGTAGTGGTTTGGGTGTGTACAGACTGTTTTAATTGTCCTTTCAGATCAATTAGAAATTGTTTTAAGGTGCTGCCTCCAAACAGAAATCCAAATACAGTGGGCCCCGGATTACGATGGCGTCAGATTATGCTAAATTCGGTTAGCGATACATTTTTCCATAAAAATATTGGCTCAGTTTACGATGATCCGCTCGGAATACACTATTCGTCTTGGACGCATACACGTGCCCTGGAACGGCACAACATGCTATCCACAGTCAGTTTGCCATTGTTTACCAGTGAGTGAGCACCACCCCCGCCACCCACGCATTCATACCATACATTTTGTCATTATTCCATTGTTTTTAGTGCTTGCAACTGCTAAATAAGCCACCATGGGTCCAAAGAAAGCTCCTAGTGCCAGACCTGTGGTAAAGAGGCTGAGAAATATGGTAGAAGTGAAGAAGGAGATTATAGCAAAATACGAAAATGGAGTGCGTATCGCTGAGCTGGCCAGGCTGTATGGCAAAGCCTATTCAACCATCGCTACCATTGTGGCCAAGGGAAATAAAATCAAGGAAGCTGTTGTTGCGAAAGGTGCAAATATATGATCACAAAACAGAGATCGCAAGTGCTGGAAGATGTGAAAAATTTGTTGTTGGTGTGGATCAACGCGAAACAATTAGCAGGAGATAGTGTTACGCAGGGAATAATATCTGAAAAAGCAAGGCAGTTGCATGATGATCTCGTCAAGAAAATGCCTGCAACGAGTGCTGAAGTGAACGAATTTAAAGCCAGCAAAGGCTGATTTGACAGATTTAAGAAGCGTAGTGGCATACATAGTGTGATAAGGCATGGTGAGGCAGCCAGTTGTGACAAAAGTGCAGCTGAAAAATATGTTCAGGAATTCCAGGGGTACATAGAGGCTCAACAAGTCCAACCTCAACAAGTGTTCAATTGTGACGAAACAGGCTTGTTTTGGAAGAAAATGCCAAACAGGACCTTCATTACACAGGAGGAAAAGGCACTGCCAGGACACAAGCCTATGAAAGACAGGCTAACTCTGATGTTGTGTGCAAATGCTAGCGGGGATTTTAAAGTGAAGCCTTTATTAGTGTATCACTCTGAAAATCCCCGAGCATTTAAGAGATGCAGTGTCGCCAAGGCTAATTTGTGTGTGATGTGGAAGTCTAACAATAAGGCATGGGTCACGAGGGAAATTTTCTTGGATTGGTTCCATGAAGTGTTTGGCCCCAGTGTGAAGAAATATCTCGAGGAAAATAATTTACCACTTAAGTGCCTCCTGATAATGGACAATGCTCCTTGTCATCCTCCAGACGTGGCAGAGCAAATTGTGCAGGACTTAAAGTTCATCAAAGTGAAGTTCTTGCCACTAATACCACTCCTCTCCTCCAGCCCATGGACCAGCAGGTCACTTCCAACTTTATAAAAAACTCTACACCAAAGCAATGTTTCAAAAGTGCTTTGAAGTGACCACAGACATTAATATGACACTAAAAGAGTTTTGGAAAGATCGTTTCAATATCCTGCATTGTGTAAACCTTATAGGTAAGGCTTGGGAAGGAGTGACTACCAGGACTTTGAACTCTGCCTGGAGAAAATTGTGGCCTGACTGTGTCCAAGAGAGGGATTTTGAAGGTTTTGGGGATGAGCCTCAGAACCATGAGCATGAGCCTGTTGTGGAAGAAATTGTGGCACTGGGCAAGTCCATGGGGTTGGATGTTAGAACCGAGGATGTGGAAGAGCTGGTGGAGGAGGACAATGAAGAAATAACCACTGAAGATCTGTAAGAGCTTCAACAGCAACAGTAACAACAGACCACAGTTCAGGAAAATGGCTCAGAGGAGGAGGAGGAGGAACAGAGATGTAGGAAGTTGCCTTCTTCAATGATTAAGGAGATTTGTGGAATGTGGACCAGGGTGCAAGGCTTTATGGATGAATATCACACTAACAAAGCTGTTGCAGGCAGTGCTGGCAACCTGTACAATGACACTGTGGTGTCCCATTTCAGGGAATCGCCAGACACAGAGCTCCCAGGACAGATTTTTTGTGAGTGAGGGGTCCCCGCCTTTCCTCCACTACAGATTTATACACTCTCAAAGTCATTTTGTCTCGTTCCATTCTCTCTACATGTCCGAACCACCTCAACAACCCCTCCTCAGCTCTCTGGATAATAGTTTTGGTAATCCTGCACCTCCTCCTAATTTCCAAACTTCGAATTCTCTGTATTATATTCACACCACACATTGACCTCAGACATGACATCTCCACTGCCTCCAGCCTTCTCCTCATTGCAACATTCATCACCCATGCTTCACACCCATATAAGAGTGTTGGTATAACTATACTCTCATACATTCCCCTCTTTACTTCCATGGACAAAGTTCTTTGTCTCTACAGACTCCGAAGTGCTCCACTCACCCTTTTCCCCTCATCAATTCTATGATTCACCTCATCCTTCATAGACCCATTTGCTGACATGTCCACTCCCAAATATCTGAATACATTCACCTCCTTCATACTCTCTCCCTCCAATCTGATATCCAATCTTTCATCACCTAATCTTTTTGTTATCCTCATCACCTTACTCTTTCCTATATTCACTTTCAATTTTCTTCTTTTACACACCCTACCAAATTCATCCACCAACCTCTGCAACTTCTCTTCAGAATCTCCCAAAAGCACAGTGTCATCAGCAAAAAGCAACTGTGACAACTCCCACTTTGTATTTGATTCTTTATCTTCTAACCCCACACCTCTTGCTAAGACCCTTGCATTCACTTCTCTTACAACCCCATCTATAAATACAGTGGTACCTCGGTTAACGATGGTCCCCAAACTCGTCCTTTTATGTAAGTTTATTTTTTTAAATGCTTTTGTAAGTGTATTTTTGGGGGTCTAAAAGGACTAGTCTATTTTACATTATTCCTTATGGGGATAAATTCATTTGGTAATGGCACTTGAACAGCATTCTGGAACGAAAAAATATCGTTAACCGAGGTACCACTGTACAGTGGACCCCCGAGATTCGTAAACCCCGGAAATCGTACATTTATGTAAGTATAATATTGTAAGTGCTTGTGGAAAAGTATTTTTGGGGGTCTGAAATAGACTAACCTACGTGACATTTTTTCTTAAGGGGGTAAATTCGTTCGGTAATGGCACTTGAGCAGACTTCAGGAGTGAAGTTTTTACGAAACTCGGGGGTCCACTGTATATTGAACAACCACGGTGACATCACACATCCTTGTCTAAGGCCCATTTTTACTGGGAAATAGTCCCCCTCCCTCCTACACACTCTAACCTGAGCCTCACTATCCTCATAAAAACTCTTCACTGCTTTCAGTAACCTACCTCCTATTCCATACACTTGCAACATCTGCCACATTACCCCCCTATCCACCCTATCATACGCCTTTTCCAAATCCATAAATGCCACAAAAACCTCTTTACCTTTATCCAAATACTGTTCACCTATATGTTTCACTGTAAACACTTGGTCTACACACCCCCTACCTTTCCTAAAGCCCCCTTGTTCATCGCTAACCTGCTTTCTGTCTTACTCTTAATTCTTTCAATAATAACTGTACCATACACTTTACCAGGTACACTGAACAGACTTATTCCCTATAATTTTTGCACTCTCTTTTGTCCCCTTTGCCTTTATACAAAGGAACAATACACACTCTCTGCCAATCCCTAGGTACCTTACCCTCTTCCATACATTTATTAAATAATAGCACCAACCACTCCAAAACTATATCCCCACCTGCTTTTAACATTTCTATCTTTATCCCATCAATCCCAGCTGTCTTACCCCCTTTCATTCTACCCACTGTCTCACGAACTTCCCCCACACTCACAACTGGCTCTTCCACACTCCTACAAGATGTTATTCCTCCTTGCCCTATACACGAAATCAAAGCTTCCCTGTCTTCATCAA